>JAECUM010060784.1:0-22677 GCA_016617855.1 Megalonaias nervosa
TATATATATATATATATATATATATAATACGTGAAACTAACATAACTGTCACATGAATGCAGTCGGATAAACTGTTTATCTTGCTCTGATATTGGCCTCGTGACATGGGGAGAGGAACGCATTACAAGAATGTGTCTTAAATCAATTTCTAAATATTGCTCATAAAACTTCACAGAATATGCACCTGGACTTAAAGTTGCATTTTCTCTACAAAGCTCTACGCAGCTGTTAAACATTGCGCAGTCACGTACCTTGTTAGAATTATCACTTTATCATAAATTTGGGGATTTGAGAGGCTTTGCCATTTATATTGTCGCACTTGTCCTAGAGTCATGAAAGTCTTAAGTTTACAAATGTTTACAAATTATATTTACAATAGTGACACAGCGCATTTTTTTTGTTTGTTTGTTTTTTGTTTATAGAAGAAAAATCCTTATTTAATTATTTATTTATTGATATTTTGGTTACATTTATTTGTTTGGTGTGGTCCGTTCGATTTTTAACTAACAGAATTAAAATTTCAAGCGTTACAGAAGGAGGCATTAAAACCGTGCTGTCATACAAAAGGGGATTAAGTAAGTTGTATCAGTAGCAATTTGGGTCGAAATGAGTAGTAATCATAATTATCGTTGTTCCCGTAGCTTAACACGTATGGGCCGTTATGGGCACACGGAGAATGCTAATATTATCAATGTCCATTGGTTTACGATTATGAGTCTATATGTGCATAAAGAAAATACTGGTGTGAAAAATGTCGACTTGTTTAACATTATGGGCCTGTATTGGCACAAGTGGAAATTCTGATGTCAAATAATGATCTCCTATCCAATACTTAGTTATCTACTATCCAACACCTAGTTTGTCTACTATCCAATATACCACTTTTAATATCCAACACGCCGCGAGTAGTGAACAATGAGCCAAACGTCGTGTGTAGTGACCATTACTCAGTCATCTAATTTCCAACACACACACCCCATATGTTATCCAGTCCCCCACACACGCCACTTGGAGTGACAAATGCCCCACGAATAGTTCGTAGAAAGGGGGATGAAATCACACGCTCTCACACACAGGAGGGTAGGAGAGTTTATACATACACACTATACTTCCATACACACAAGTATGCTTTCAAACACACACACACACACACACACACACACACTACTTACATGCACGCTACCACACAAGAGGAGCAACAGGTGGACAAGATTTCCTGTTTTATTGAACTTAGACGTGTGCAAACATACCGCCAATACTGGCAATCACTGATCAGTATCTCTATTTTTAAGATAATTAGGTTAATTAGGTGGTCCTGAAAAGGTCTGCTGGGGATGGGTTAACCAAAGAGGGTTAACACAGGTGGGATTGCTTCATTTCTTCCTCGCAACCTTCTTACAGCTGTTCCATAGACTAACAGTCTCTTTAGGCATCGCTTGTAACATAATTTGGTCAGGGCGTGTTGTCTATCTCCCAATCAGGATACAGCTGACGCGTTACGTCACTTTCAATATATCAAGAGTACAAACACAATACACATAACTGGAATGAAGACAATCTGTTGGGGTGTATCTGCATAGATAATTCTTACATGCGGCGGTATAATACTACTGCTGCTGTTACTTGCATTCTTTGAGAGAAGAATGACTTCAGTTTGAGATTAGGCTTTTGCGAAATGTTTGTTTCACGCGCATATGACCTCACCTAAAAAAGTCATATTGACCGACTTTCATATCCTTCCATATTTTAATACTGAATTGAACAAAGAATAAACAATGGATTAGAACGATCTTTTGGAAACTTTCGTGAAAGAGCATAATCTGAAACAAACGTCAAAAGAAACAAGCCGACCACAGTTAGCGACGCTGAGCTAGCCTAAGTTCTTATTGTTTGTCCATTTGCATCACTTGTAAAACAAATATTACGTAACCTTGCCCTGTCTCTTAAGAATGTTATCTAATTCAGTTATTAGAAAGTATACTGAGATCACTACAGGTGAGAAAGTCACAGGAAACGCCATCTACATCAGAAATATAGACAGGTAAAGTCTGAATGGTTATTTTGTAAACGTAAATAGCATTTTCCTTTTAGAATTCAGGTGTCCATTAGTAAGAGATGTTAGTAAGGTGACTATTAGTATTTTATCACATAGTCGGTATAGTTTTCCTACAGTGCGTGCAGTTTCATATTTTTGATATTATAACATGTGAGCATATCACTTTATGTTATTCTGATTGGACCAGATGAGCCGATGAAATTATTGTGCATTAATCTCTTTAATGATTGGCTGCGACCGTGGGAATTTTCATAGTCCCCGCCCACTAGAACTACTTTATTTTACAACTATTTACTATAACAAAAAAAAATGGACGCTGTATATCCAATAGGTACCAAAGTAGACACAGGCAATTCAAATGCTATGGCGATAGAAACACACAGCAGAGGTGATGTGGTTTTCTCCTACAGAGTGAGGTTTGACAACAACAAAGAATCAATGATTCCAGCAGATCCGACTCACATAATGCTTCCTGTAACAACACCTGAGACAGAGCCACAGCAGCAGACGACACAACCGGCCACTGTCCAGAAAGCGAACAAAGAAAATGCATGCAAGAATAGATCAAGATTTACGCCAGTGGATGATTCGGACATAGATGACATTATCAAAAAGCAGTCTAACAAAAATACTTTAAGCAAAACCTTTTATGATCTAAAGCTGCTAAAGGCCTTCTTCAAAGAACCCAATATAAACGAAAATAGGGAGATTCATCAAATCCCCCCAAACGAACTATGTAATATCCTGTGCAAATTCTTTATTAGTGTGAAAAAGAGCGATGGGTCAAACTATGAACCAAATTCAATCAGGGGCTTGTTGTCTGGTTTTGAAAGGCAACTTCGCAAATACGATTATCCCACAAGTTTGCACTCTGGACTAGAATTTGCTAAATTGCGGCAGGTTGTCAAAAGCAAACAAATGCTACTGAAGCGTGAAGGGAAAGGAAATTTGCCTAGAAAAGCGGAGCCAATTTCTGATGACGAAATTGAAACTTTATGGGCATCTGGCCAGCTAGGCGATGCAACACCTGAAAGCCTCATCAACACACTATGGTTTCTTAATACAATACACTTCGGTCTGAGAGGGTCAGCAGAACATAGAGATATGTGTTGGGGAGATGTACAGGAAACACAAGACTCAAATGGTCTGAGATACCTGGAATTTTCAGAAAGACAAACTAAAACAAGAACTGGTCTAAACCCTCGAGATGTTAGAGTTATTAAACCCAAAATGTGGCAAAACCCAGACAAAACAGCACGCTGCCCTGTACGAATCTATGGTTTATATGCGGAGAAACGACCTATGGCCTACCGCGATGCAGACTCGCCTTTCTTCATTGCAACTAACACAAGATATGGATCTTGCACCCCACCTCCTGGACAAACATGGTTTAAATGTCAACCAATAGGAATAAATAAACTTACCTCTCTCATGAAGAAAATGGCAGCAAATGCTGGTCTCCTTGCAGACAAGAAATTATCCAACCAGTGCCCGAAAACATTTAATCCAAAAACTGAATGACCACTGCATTCCTCCAAATCAAATCATGCAAATATCTGGTCACAAAAACATCCAATCAGTTAATAACTACAGCCAAATGAACGCAAATCAGCACCGGCAAATCTCCTCAATTCTCAACAATACGTCTACATCCAGCACAGTTTCTGCAGCCATCCAGCACAGTTTCTGCAGCCAGTAATACTCCCTTCAGAGAAACATCAAACAACTGGAATTCTATTTCTTCTGCCAGATCCAATACAGCATCTGTGGTGCATGTTTGTGGTGGAATGAACACACTTTTTGGAGGAAACGTTATGAACAGCCACATACAAATTCATGTATATAGCGCTTCCGCTAACCCAGCAGATGTAACCAAGTGAACTATTAACAGCACCTTGGAATTTTTAGCGGCGGTCCAGTTTTGAAAAATTATCCTGTCCGTGACAAATGATCTATTGATACGCGCATTAATTTAAAGGTGTTTCGACTGAGCCAGAATGAAATGCCAAAAATCATTTCTTCTTTCTTTCTCTTTCTTTCCACTCTAAATGAAAACTATGTGGTAAAAAGAATCTCAAACGGGTAATGATTTAATACTGAATTTATTAAACTCGTTGAATAATGTTCAGCTTTTGCTTGCCAAGGCTCGCAAAAGCTGGACATTATTCAACTCGTTTCATAAATTCAGTATTAAATTATTACCCATTTGAGATCCTGTATTTCCGCAAGTATTATCCGGTCTAGAAGTTTCACTCATAGCATCATACGATCTTCTTGTAGAAACGATTTTTTTTCCTCAAGTGTTTGCTAAGCCAACCTGTATTCTATCTGGAATTTTACAAAAACAATTCCGAAAAGAGACTATGGCCGATATGAGAAGGATCCGATCACTATAGTCATAATATGATCTGTTGGCGACTACGATGATTTTATACGCTTAGGTAAATGTACCCAAGCAGAATTATAATTTTCCTTAAGGAAGACTATGTTACCACAAGCCTCCAAGACCAGCCAGACCATTTCTGCCGCGATAGATGATATCACCAAGAAGTATCACGAAAGAAACCTTGTTGCCATCTTGGCTTGACAAATTTTCAAAATTACTGACAATGATATTGATCGTGAACCGGGTTATGACAAGATAACAAAGAATGCGATGTTAAAATTGCAGTAAACTGTTTTTGAATTAGAGACAAGAAAATCACAGTAATAATGTACAACTGCGACTCAGAACGAATACTGGCAAAAACGCGTAAGAAAATTTACCTGAACTTGGAACATATAGGATATGAACTAGATGGTACAAGGAATCAGATCGCGAAATGGTGCTAAAAAATTTGCAAAGGACATTCTCAAAATAATTTCTCCGAAGTCAAAGCAACATCTGGGCCACTTTGTTTTTACACAGAAAGTGTCATAGAGCTAGAAAGATCCAGGCGCGCGCTATAAGAAGAATACTACCTTCATGGCAAACGGTTTTTGTACGATTTGGTCAAGACCAGTAAAGACGGCACCAAACTTTAATCCAAGGAGTATTTTTTCATCCTAGCTTAGAAAACCACCATTAAATTTAGCTTGAGAGCTAACACTTTTTACTTATTAAAACTGTGATGCTGATACTTTTGAGTATATTTTCTCATATTTGCTAACGTACGTAGTGCCTACTTCGACCACTCGATGAAGTACAAATAAATTCTATGATTTCAGGTAAATCGTTCATGTTACGATAACGTAACTCATGTGCTATTGGATGAGTTCTGAAACAATAATGAAGCTCATAGGGTATCTCCAAATCAACTTCGAAAAAGTACCATTTTAATTGTCTACTTGAAGTTTCAGATAGATATCCGTCTAACCATCAAAATGTTCAGTTGTCACCCATCTTTCGTATTCGCACACTCTCCTCTTTGCTTGTACCCCTCTACCAACTTATCAGTCAATGATGCCTTCTGTTTTTAAAATCGGTGCGGGAGTGGGGTGGGGTGGGAATGGGGGCAAAAAGTCGTGAGGGTGTGCGAATACTATAAAGCTTTTACTGGCATGTACTGACAAGTGGGACCATCCTTAAACGTTATGACCATTCAGGTACATGATTAATAACTCTAGTTCATTTTTGCTGTATTCTTTTAACAATTCTGATTCAACTCTAGAACGTTTAAACTTGCACTGTGATCTAAATCAGAAGCATTCAAATAGTGAGCAGGATCTGGTTTGTAGTTTTTCATGCAAACATTTTTAAGCCATTTAAGAACATTCAGAGTATCCTTCTTCATACAGTCACCATGTTGATCAGCTGATATTTTCAGGGCACAATATTTTATTATCTCCTGAACATAGTGATAATCGCCTTTGGATATATTCTATTTAAATAGTTACGAGTACAGCATGACTGTTGGTGGTATAGATGTTTTAATCAATCTTTCAAAGCTGTACACATATTCTTCTGAGTAAATGTCATTCCTTCGATATTTAGGTTGCAGTTTTAGAAAATATCTCATTGTTTCTGCTAACGTGTCATTAATCAGTTTCTTTGTAATCTGTACAATGTTTCTCATATTAATCTAAATCTATCTAGATCCTGATTGTTCTTTTAAACGTTTTGTTTGCTTCTTTTGTGAATCTATCTACTATAAAACCCTTGCTGAATTGAATGAACATCTCGTCATTGTTCGGTACGAGTTTTACCTCCTGATTAGTATCTTGTAATGAACCATTTGGTACAGATAAAAGCCATAACCTGAAAAATTATGAATGAATATTGAAATGCATTTACGATATTTGACATTCGAATTTCATTTATTATGAACTGTTCCTCTATACATGCCTTTTATGTGATTCTGATCACTTACCCTTTTCTCCTTTGAAAGTGATCCTGATAACTTACCTTTGCTCCTTTGATCTCTCTCTCTTTTTTTTTTTTTCCTCACAGGCAAGACAAACACTGACAGAGGTCAAATATTTCCACATTTCTATATGAACACCATATGTTTTGCATTTTCAGTTTTAATTCTAAGTAAACTATTTTTGTTGTTTTACCCTACGGATGGTAAAATACATGAATCCAATCAGCAGCTCTCCAAACAATTGGTTTGAAAGGGGACAAAAAGCCCGACCTGCACAATTGTATTGTAAATAGAAGGATATGTAGTAGCTTGTGTATATAATCTATCACGACTATTTTTTTCTTTGCATCTATTGTATTTACACAAGCATTTCGTAACAAAAATACTGTCCTGTATTCCGAGATCAAACGGAAAGAACCTGCCCCAATTTGTTAGCTCCCTTCCATACAAACAGGATGTGACGTCATTTCAGACGAGTAACGTACAAGAGTCAAATTCATATTCAGTGTCAGGTAGAAATAAGATGGTTCAATGCGCAGCTCTAAATTGTGTGAATAATAGCAGTTCCGGACAGAAGATTAGTTTTTTTCACATTTCCAAAGGACCCTAAAAGGAGATCTGTATGAGCGATCAAATTAAAGAGAGAAGGCTTTATGCCAACTGAACATACCAGGTTGTGCCAGAGACATTTCGAGCCTGAATGTTTCTCAAAAGACCCGAGACTCGCGCTAAGTATTGGGCTTGAGCCAAAAAGTTTGCATTTGAAACCTGATGCAGTGCCGACTCATTTTGATTTTTCTACTCCGACAACAAGACAGAAGACGGGAAGCACGCCGGCGAGTCGTAGTCGACATAGGTGAGGGAGCAGAGCTATACAGAAGAGGAGAAAGGTACTAAGCATTCTTTTTACTGCTTATCTAGATTAAAAAAAAAACGGTTAGTCCACATCCATGATGATGCTAGCAATGACCAAATGGCAATATGGCAATAAATATCAATATTAAAACAATGTATCTTGCAAAAAAAAACATTAGATAAAGATATTAAAATACATTTTATTCCGCAGCATAGATCACACACACATCATGCATCAGTATCAGCATATGGTATGCAATAAATTACTGACAGTGTGCAATTTACATTTCTTTCTAGGCAGCAAGGCTCACGGGGAGGTAGAAAAAATTGTCTGTGGAAGACTACTGCTCAAAGACAAACAGAAGCTGTCACCTGCAGAACAGACATCTAGAGTCCTTCCACAACACCATCTGCTTTTTTTTGTCTCGAAATCAAGACATAACTTTTATGATCAGATGAAAGCAAGGTAAATAATTCTAGTTTCATGTTGTTTTTATTGCAAGATTTAATATCAATTTTTGAAATATATGATATGTATTTACTATCAAGCCGTCTCATATAAAATTAAAAGTATTGGGACTATATAATTTAAAAGTGACAGTAAGATAATGTTGTACATCTGACTGGAAACATTATTTACAGTTAAGGGTTATCATTTTTGTATTTCCAGACTCTGTCGCGCCGCATTACACTGATGAAAACTCATCAAGAGCTCCAGCTGTAGCCAAGGATGGGAAAGCACAATATAGAATCTCTTTTCCCAAGGCTAGAAAGGGTGATCCAATAGCGAAGCAAGTACAGGTCAAACAGAATTATGGTAAGCTAACACAGGTTAAATCATGTTGACATTAGTAGCAGGGAGGGTGAACAGACCACTTTTTGTATAGCCTTTATTTTTGAAAAATAAGGGTTCCTGCGAGAACCAAAAAAGATTGTGTTTGAAACAAAAGGAGGTCGAACAAAAACAATTGCATAGAGCCTTTATTTTTGAATATAGGAACAAAAAAAAAATCACGATTATCGCTTATATACATGTGGTCGCACCCTCCCTGCTGCTGTCCATTTAAAAAGATCGTTCATTATTATATCAATAATGATCGGTGAAGCTCATTCAGCAAGATTAGCTCGAGAGCGACTAAAAGCGATACAGAAATATCTTCCGCTTCATAGTAGTGTGAAGCAAAAACAAACACAAGAAGAATTTACAAAATCCGCAGAGCAATTATTTAAGCCTATCACGAAGACTACTGAAGGTATTCTTCCTGTATTGAAAAAGACCGCTGAATCAACTGAAGAAAAAAAAACGGAGCGAACTAAGAAGACAAAAAAAATTCTACGAGAACTTTCGGAGAAAATAGTTGCGGTTCAGTCAACTCGAGAAACAGATCAAGCGGAAGGTGATACTCAACAAGAACAAGAATCAGAAGTACGAGCTAGGATTATTTTAGCTGATAAATTTGTCGAAGATGTTGTTAATAATATCAGACAAGCCAAAATTATTAAACAATTAGTCACAGTTGTGACTGCTGTGAGAGGTTATGATAATCGAAGACAATTTTTAAGACCTGAATACGCCTATGATCCTGTAAGTCGCGAAACTTGGTACAAATGGATATTTCGCATATACCATAATGTTGATCAAGCTCGAAACAACGATCCAAGATATGTAGAATATATTCATGCAATAGATGAATATATTTCGTTTATACAATTACCACCAGAACAACAACAAATAATAATGCAACAACAACAACCATCATCATCGCTATCGCCAAAACAGGGAGTGCAACGACGACAAGAAGAACTAGAACAACGAACACAACAACGACGACAACAACTACAACAACAACTATCACCATCATCAACAAGACAACGACAACAACAACAACAATTATTATCACCACAACCACGAGAAGAATTATCTACTTCACCATCCAGTGATGAAGTATTTTATTCCCCAGGTCAAGGTTCCCCAAATATGCTTGATATTATGTTAAGTCCCGATAAAAGTGGTACTGATAATGATGCAACTGGAAGTGGTATTAATACTCGAGGAAGTGGCCTTGTTACATGTCGCGGTAATATCCTTGCCGACGTAGATAGATTGGAAATTTTAATCGGTGGAAAACGAGCTGGTAATAGTTCTCCTGAAATTATCAACGAGATATCATCAATTTGTCAACGATTATTTACAGGTGGTATTATGGACGTTGGCGTATATCGGTCCCTCATTAATGAAATCGCCGATGATTATCACAGTGACTAATTGGTTAGATATAATTATTATAATAGATGATCATACATGTTGCTCAACGTGGACCAACTATGGTCAGGGTGGTAAATTCAAGATTACCTATACACAAGACATTTTACGGAGATGGACTTGGTGATGTCATTCAGGGTTTATTCAGAAGAATAGCCCCAAAAGCAATACCGATCGCAAAGCAACTAGGAATGAAAGCTATTGACGTTATTCGTGAAAAAGATATTAGCGCCGCTGGTGACATTGCTAGTAAAGCATTTTCTGCAATCAAGGATAGATTATTACGATTAGTACGCAGACCACAAATAGTCCGACCACCACCAGTAAAATTACCCAGCACTGAAGTGATGCCTGCAAGTGTTAGTAAAATAATAAATCAAGCTGCAAATCAAAAACTAGCAGAGTTAGCTGCCAGCACCAGTGATGCTGACAGAGAAAAAATATATCGGCAAGTCTAATGGCAGGAAGTGGATTCACTTCCCGAGGTGGTCGTCTTCGTATTAGACGATGATCAATAGTATACATGTTCAAACGCGTATCTGATACCGCATTTGATATGGATGCGCCGGTTCTCAGAAATGAATCTGTGCGGGATTATCTGTATTATTCTTATGAGGCACGAACATCAGATCAATCTAGAGTCGAATTACAAGTTCAAGATACAAGTAGATATTTCTTGCCCACTGAAGCATTTATCGAATTTGAAGGTAAAATTTTAAAAGCAGATGATACCACATATGCAGCTGATTTCAGTGTTGGTTTTGTTAATAATGGTATCATGGCGTTATTTTCCACCGCTACATATATCATCGACGGAAGAAAATTTGAAACGATTGATAAGAATGTTGAAGTTGTCACGACGATATTGGGTCTAGCAAGATACAGTGATGATTATTCAAGATCAGCTGGTCCATCGATGATGTTCGTGAAGGATACTTCTGATCATCCTGAATATAAACAATATGAAATTGGACGACCAAGAAACTTTGCCAGAAATGCCGACGCAGATGTCCAAAGTGTGATTATCAATATCGATCCGGATTTTAATTTAGGATGTTACAGGGTAACGAAGGGATATTTTCATGTGCGATTCCGTTATCACATATCTTTGGATTCTGTAGAAATGTCAGAAAAGTTATTTTCGGAGCCAAGCATACAGTTGAACTCATACGAAAATCCCACAGTAACGATGCAATTTGGAGACCTCCTGGTGATGCTGGTAAAATAGTACTAACACAAATTTTATTTTGGATTCCAGTAATGACCCCATAGATAACTGAAGAACAACGATTACTTTCTTTTATGAACAGCGGCGGTAAGTCAACGCTATTATGGTTAACGACAACTACAGATGCTGTTCAAAGCGCAATTAATGGTTTATTTACGTGGCAAATAGCATCACAACAAGGTGTCTCTGCACCGCGACATATATTCTTTGTGCTTCAAGATGTTACACGAATAGGTGATCAGACACGTAGCATGATGATATTGACAAACTCTGTGTTTCTGAGGTTTCTTTAAGAATAAATGGACATCAAGAACCATCGGAGGATATTTTGTTAAATTTTGAACAAAATCATGTAGCGCGTGCATATCATCGATTAATGTAATTTATGGGTCGTGATCAAAATGTCGATACTGGTTTTACAAATATCACAGCTTGATTTTACAACGCTGTATCCGATTTATTATTTTTCATTGGAACACTTAGATCTGTACAGACAGTCCGTCGTTGACATACACTTTCGAGCTCATGTTACAAAAGGAGCTATTGACAATTACAGAGCAATCGCCGTAATGCTCAGTGATGAAACAATGCTACTTGAAGGTGTTGGTGGACGAATGAGAGTCGTTGATGCTCCAGTAGAAAATATGCAAGAGTTAATTTAGAAGTCAGAAATATATCATAAATGCCATATCATCACGTTAGTGTTAGTCTGACTCCTAGTCAGATTAAAAGACTTCAGTCAGCATCAGCGAAGCGATGTGGAACACAAATATCATTAAAACAAGAACAAATCGCAGGTGGTCAAAATAAATTATCTCTAACAGAACGCCAGTTCAAGCATTTCATTGAAGCTAAGCAATCAAAGAAAGGTATACGAGTAAATCTTTCTGCGGGTGCCATCAGCGACATCGTTAAGACTGGTGGTATATTTCCACCTCTTGCAGCTATCCCAGCGTTAATAGCTGCTGCCGCTCCAGCTGTTGCAAAAGCTGTTGCGTTAGGTGCAGTTGAGACAGTTGCTGGAATGGCGCTGAAGAAAGCAACTGGACAAGGATTAAAAATAAGGAAACGAAGAGGTAACGGTCTGATACTTCCAGGAACTCGATACGGGATAGGATTAAGAATTCCAGGGACTCGTTGATTTTCCCGATGTCCAATTTTGATTTACTCGATGCTGCTAAGCAACTAAATATAAAGAATTTCAGAGGTGTTTTATCCGTGATCAATTACCGAAAAATCCAAATCTGATTGAAGCAGGTATTATTAATCTCGATAAAAGCTCTGGTCGTGGCACTCACTGGGTTGCATATGCAATTGATCCACGTGGAATTATTTATTTTGATTCGTATGGGTTGACGCCACCAAAAGAATTTTTAAAATATATCGACAGGCTTCAAAATATTCCAGTCTGGTATTCAACGCTACCAACACAAAAAATAACCGACCCGCCGATATGTGGCCGTGAAGCACTTGCAGTACTTGATGCTGTATCAAGATTAAAAAAAAGACACCCTATAAGGCTGTACACGAATATACGAGTTCTGTTTTAAATAATCGCTAATCATATAATGGTAGATATTTACGGAAGATCAGCTAAAACCCGAACAACGTTCGGAACCCAACAAGCACCAGATGAGGATTTACTCAAGCGAGTAACAAGGCAGATAAATGATGAATTATCTGAACTGCTCAATCTTGCCAACGTTGATCCAAACGAACTTGTTATATTTCAAAACCGTGAAGGAAAATTGAAGACGAGTAATATTTCAATCAACGATATTATTATTCGTAGTCGATTATCGCGAGAAGGTCTTATTGCTGTATATGACAGAGAGGGCACACTTGTTCCTAGTGGTATTACTGCAGTGTCGATCAATGATAGATTGTTAAAATCCGGTGATAACATGAACGGCGCTCTCAATATAAACAATAATAAAATTATTAATGTAGGAGAACCAACAGATGATCTTGACGCTGCAACGAAGAAATATGTCAATGATAAGGAAATTCCAGTGACACCTTCGTTAGCTACAATCAACGATGAAATGATCACATTCAAAACTGATTTTACTAATCAAGTACAACAGTTTCTGACTTTTCGCAGAAACATAAACAGAACCATTAATGAATTTTTTGGAAGTCCACCAACCGTTGACATAAATCTCACTGATATAAATGCGAGAATCAACGATATTATCAGTGGAATTCCTAATATCATTAATAAAACTAATCTCGTTAAAATTCCACACAAACAAATTAACACGGTGTATACAGTATCATCAGGATCATCAACATGGACACCGCAAAATAACACTATCAAACATACCGCGGAGGTCACTGGTGTGTACAGGCTGTCTGTATTTAGTTCTGCAAAATTTTGGATATTTGCCACGTATCTATGGCGTCATTCAACCGATAATATTTCAGGAACTGTATCTGTAGTGTTAAATAAAGATACCGAAGAAACGTTTATGCTGGAATCATCTGATAAACAATTAACCTCGGCGTCTTACTGGTGGTGTCTGGAATTTGTTGCCGAAACACGTCAATTAATTACTTAATATAGTATAATGATTGACGTTCAGCGATATAGATACAATCAAGTATGTGCGTGGCAAACTAAACTAAAAAATATTATTGACGATTATACAATAAAAGTGAAAAAATATCGAAGACGCGTGGTTGTCGTTGACATAGTTGTCTATTCAGTTTCTGCGCTCATTGCTGGAACCGGTGTAATATTGTCAACGTTGACAGCGTCAGTGCCGATCGTTGTAACGATTATCGTTTCATCCGTAACAACTATCGCGGGTATTTTTAATGTTATTGAAAAGAAGATAGATACATGCACGAATGCAAAATTAAACGAGTATATGGTAAAATTACATACAGCAACAACAGCATATTCCAAACTATCATCGTTCAACGATGGCAGAATATCCGATGAAGAATTCAGCGCGATGGTAAAAATCTACAATGAAGTATTTGACGAAAATATTGAAGAAATCAGGGATTTAGAATAATAATAGTATAATAATGACAACGTTATTGGAATTATTACAACAGATCGTCACTAATACTGCTCCGGTAAAAACCACGATGATATCAGCGATTTCAACTAATCCTGAATTCAGCATTAATTTTCCAACTACAATACCAGCAAAAGAAATTGCATTAGCGCAATTACGGGTTTATTATAGTTGGCCAAATATCAGATCAAAATCATTCGGTGGACTACAACCAAATAATTCATTAGTATTTGCAAATAAAAACAAACCCGATGGAACTCCTGATTGGCAAGTAGTCAGTATTCCAACGGGTAATTATCAAATAGAACAGATCAATGAAGAATTCCAACGCAGAATTAAATCCATTACAGGAAAAGAATCAAGATAGCATTACTGTTCATGAGCCAACGCTGTCATCGGCCATTGAAATATTATCTCCAGATTATGCCGTGGACATTTATCAGTCTTCGATCAGATTAGTATTAGGATGGCTTGATATTCCACCTGTTGTTGCTGGTCCATCAGAACCACGCCTGGAAGAGTTTCTCACAACGGAGCAAAAGTTTATCAAAATTCCAACTTATCGAAATGACTTTCCGTGGACCATTGACAGATTTTTTACTGATGGTGCAGAACGCATTCCTGATCTGGATAATCCAGGATATGAATACCTGGACAATTATATTATCACTTACATAACCCGGGACATGGAAGAAGAATTTAGCCGGATATTTACCAATGTTAAAAATTTAATCGCTGATTTGACACAATATTACAACGAGGATATAAAAAGGAATATCACAGAATCAATCCAGCATCTGAATCAAATATTAATTGATGTCGATTATGTTAAACATGTTTTAGCCAAAAATGCGCATACATTTTTTAAACCAGAAAATGTGGAATCCATGATTAATATTTACGAAAAAGAATATAAAAGATTTAAAATCAGTGATTTAAAACAACCAATGATTGATTTTATCGTAAATAATATTCCAAAAGTTCTAGAATCACGGAGAAAAATAGCCCCACCGTCAGGTATTCTCAAACACAATAATAATCCATACAATGAAGGTCGTCATATCTCTCCGGGAATTGTCAATATTACATCAACGATCGCAGTTAATCTAGTATGTGATGTCATTGACGGCAGTTATCAAATTGACACTGAAAAATCAAACCAAGCTCAGCAGGAATACGTTTTGTATTCATTTACACCTCAAGTCCCACCAGGGTATTTGATTGTATCAGAACCGATTAATCCCGTTTATCTTCGAGTTTATAGTCCGTGGTTATCTCTGATAAATTTTAAATTAACTGATCAACATGGACATTTACTAGATCTTAGATCGGAAATACTAAATATAAAGCTGTATGTGAAATCATCATAGCATCGCTATGTGTCACGGCGTTCGTAGAAGCAAAAACAAACATATAATCAGGGATAAAATAAATACTTTTTTTAATTTTTTTTTTTACCTACTCCCAGGGATTCTGCTTAGCCATTACCATAGTCACTATTCCAGTATTATCTTCACTGTCACTGTTACTTTCACTAGTAACAACCTTTTCAGATTCTGTCATTGACATAATCTTTCGCAGTTGCATTACACGACTCTTCACTAATTTTCTCGTTTCGTATTCGCGAGATAATTCTAGTCTTATTTTTTCAATAGCATTTGCGAGTTAAATAAATTCTTTAACTTGCGTATCATCAACCTTTGCTAAAGATTCTATCATCGATCGATAAATTAATTTCATAAATCTATAATCGGATGATAGTGTATATCTGTTTTCAATTTTTCGTTGTTGCAATAATTCAAAATCACACATGATTTTTTGAGGATCAAGTTCATCAGAGAGTTTTATACCATCATGTTGTAGTTGCTCAATTGCATCAATAACAGCTTTGATATTTTTGTGATTCATTATATGAAAAGTTATTTGTTTAAATAAATTTTATATTTCTGAAATCATTTTTCTGAATTTATATTCTGAATGTATTTTTTTAATAAATTCATTTCTGAGTAAATTTCATTAATTCTGATGGGGTTATTACACGACTGAAATTGAGGAATTCTAGCGAAATTCATTGATTTTGATGTGGTAATTGCACGATTAAATGAAGAAATCTCAACAAATTTCAATAATTTTCAGTTTTTCATAAAAATAAAGTAATTTCAGAAATAATTATAAATAAAATAATTTATGAAATATTCCGTAAAATTAAGAAAATAACAGCAAATCTAAGTAAATGTATTGATTTTGATGGGGTATTTGCACGACTGAAATTAAGAAATTTCAATAAAATTTATTAATTCTGATGGTATAATTGCACGACTGAAATTAAAAAATCTCGGTAGATTTATGAATTTTCTGAATAAATATATTTCTGAAGATAGTAATAAAAAAAATAATTAATTTGTAAAAACTACACAGAATACACGGATTATTCTTCCTGTGCATTCTAGTTCTAAATTTTTCTTTTAATCGTCGGCGCGCACGTTTATCACGTGAGACAGGCATGACGGAACATAATCGCTGCGAGAATCCTTTTCCTCCGTAAATTTTATCAATGAATTCTACACAAGTAACACCATCTCTTTCAGTAATTTTGACTTTAGTCCACGGAGGTAATTTATCAGCAATACAGATTTTATCTTCGTCGTAAATAAGTGAATTCGTATCCATTATTATTAATTGTATATTTTTAATTGCTAGCAGCGTATCTAAATTTAATCTTCTGATTGAATTTTTTCGAAAACGCTGATTTGATTATTTTTTTTCCAACACGTTGTACTGAAGGCATAACAACATCAAAATACTTACTAGCTGCATTTCTCGATGGGAAAATTATTTCTTCACCTGTTTCTATATTCGTAGATATGACTGATCTTGAAGAATTATTATTATGACCGGTTCTTCCTAATTTACAATTTTGACAACGCGTAAATTTTCTAAAGAATTATCCTTCGGGTGTGAATTGATGTGATCGATTACAAATCCTTCTTTGATTATCCCGTAAAAACACTCGTAGAAGAATCTATGATAGAGGTACGTTTTATTTTTTCCAGTATTAAATATAATATATCCAGTATTAATAATAGATCCATTAATTGATCTCTTTGATTTACAGTTTCTAATTATACCATTACGAGATGCCTCGTAATTCTTAATGATAGGATGCTTCACAAACTTGTTCTGCTCCATTTATATATAATATCATTCTTCTAAATGATTATTTTGAAATCTAACCAGATAATCCTCTATGGTTTTTAACGGAGATGTTAATGGGCTGCATTTTTTATCGTAATACCGTTTTAACTCTCTGTATTTCTTACCGCCGCATTGTACCCACAACTGAGTTTTTCCTCGTACACCAACACCGCGCTGAATACAAGGTTTTGGTCCTAGGCTTCCTCTACGAATACTCTGCATATGACATCCACAGAATTCTTTTACGCATGGTTTATTACAACGAAATGAAAACCCGATCATCAATCAGTTGCGTTTGTTATTTGCTTGTACCATTATATTACAATCAAAAATCTAATTAAATATATCTGTCTTAATTATCATATGGAGGAATTTAAGAGATTATCTGTAACTGAACCCTCTAGAGCAAGATTTGATCTTGATAAACTACCAAAATCCAAATTTAGTTTTTCGATGCAAGATCTAGCTTTGATAAATAGTGATATAACCGATCGTATTCGTGAAGCTAAGAAGGAATTTTACAACGATGGTGCTACTCATACTTGGTCGACATTCAGAATTAGGGACGTTGTCGATACTAGAATAAATGACGAACGAGGAAGAAGTATTATCAATTACCTTGATAATCAGCGATATATTATTCTGATCAAATTTATTGTGCAGACTGATGATGATATTTGGATTATCCGTGATAAACGTGAACCTGTCAGAGTAACACAATCAGGGCAAACTGTTATATTGGATAAAAAAATCCAAGCCCGGTGTACTGACTGGTATTGATAAACCGTATTATGAACGAGAATATATCCTGTAACCGCAGTTATCTATGCGATATATCCATTAAATGATAAACCCAGCGTTCAAAATCTTAAAACGATGAAATTATCAAGATTAAATTGTGTAGCTGAGCGAGTTATGGAACACTTTAAGAAAGCAATACGTGGAAACGGTTTAACAGATCTGAGACGTAAAAAAAATAAATACATGGGCAGAAACAGTTAAGAATACCAGAGCGTCTATTAAGGATGTCGCTGAACTAGAAAAAAAAATTAAAATTTCCAATAACAGAAAGAACACTAACCGGAGAGATTTTATATGCGTCAAAATACACATCAAGAGGAGCTCCAATAACAATCATTGATCATAATGGACATGCATGGACTAATGCTGTAACAATATTTCCACGAGATAGAACAGTCAGATTTTATAACGATTATATATTCGATGCTATCAGAAATATCAGTAAGAATGATCCTGTGTATGTTTGGTTATTTCAGAGTTCAGAATCTGTGAATTACGATCAATTTGTAAAACCTAATGAAGAGATTTACCGTAAAGAATCTCTCCATGAAGAAATGAAGAATCTTGCATTAAAATATAATTCTGATGATGTTGAAGTTGAACGATTATTGAATAATTGTTTTACAGTTCCATCAGTTGCTATTCACTTCGCTCAGGAGAAAAATTCATGGAAGCCAACACGATCAAAATTCCTTGAAGATATTCAGCATAGTTGTGTCGAATATGGACATGGCGGATTATGGAATACCAAATACGATCATCATAAAGTTATATCGGTTGATATGGTTGCGTGTTATCCTGGAAGTTGTCTTGGATACGGAGAATGTTCTGAATATTTTAAGCGATTTGGATATCCAACACATGAAATGAACAGAGTTGCAATAAATGGGCCATTACCTGATTTTGATTTAACTGGATTTGCTTGTATAAAATCATTTAAGTTTGCGGATGATCTTCATCCGATCGTTTATGCGTGGTTTCGAAGACATTTTGCAGAAAAATATTGGGTTCCAATAGTGCTATTTCGGTACATGCTTGATACTGGAATCTTAGTGTCGTTGAACGTAAGTGAAGCTATCATATTATATCATCTGCAGAAACAAGTTTGGTTACCAAAGCAAAAGAAATATTCCCCGGATGAGGATTGGGATAAAACTGATTATGAAAATAAAGTTGCAAAAGATCTCGGCAGAAAAAATAATTGGTAAATTTACTCAAGGTGGTTCATATGATCTTTAGAGACATTGCGCAAGATTAATCATGGATGATGCTGAGTTAGATTTTATAATTACTGATACAACGGAGAAGAATACATTTATAAGTCGGACTAATGCCTATTTATCAGACGAAACTAAATTATGTACAATCGTGAGTTATATCGATGGTGAATCACCGCAATTTGCTCATTTAAGATCCTATATGCTCGCTTACGTTTCTATAAATTTATTATCGATGATGAATAAATTTCCTCTTTACGCTGTCAGAGTTGCTATGGGTTCATGTTATATAAATAGCGCGTACATGGAGTTAGTAAAACCGTTACTCGGAAGTAATGAATGGGGATCATGGAAAATAAAACATGAAAGTATACTTGATTATTCTGAATCAGCAGACGTTGAGATCAAAGAAATATATTACGGTAATGACAATCAAATACCAGTATCAACAGCACCATATGTATTTGATCCTGTGGCTAGACATAAAACCATTTATCTCAATGGTCCTGGAGGTTCTGGTAAAACAACACGTGCCATTGAATTATTTCATCAGAGTTCAGATATGATTGTGTTGACACCTACACACAGACTAGCAAAAGAAATAAAACAACGGGAAATAAAATCATGTACATATCATAGTTTCTTCAGATGGTGTGGAGATACGTGGACACCTGAGCGAATGGGTGAGAAATATATTCCTAGAATTATCATCTGGGATGAGATTTGTACGGTGTCGTTAGAAACACTAAGAATATTTCTTAATTGGTTATTAACGAAAAATACTGCGGTAATTATGTGCGGCGATCATGGTCAACCACCACCTTTCGTCGGTCAGTCTCCACATGAGTGGTTGATGAACCTCTGAAAGAATTTAAAAGATTAATCAGACTAGAACCAGATAAGATTCAATGTGAAATAGCGCGTGAAATAATTCCGGAAACTCTCATGAATGATTTCTGGAATCTGTGGACACCAAATGATTTAATAGTTGCTAGTAGAAAAATAATTCGTGATGAATTACAGGAGAAATTATTCATGTTGCACAAAGAAAAATTCTCAAATCTACTTGTGCCATTGTGTTATCGCCCAGCAGATAATTGACGACAGAATGTTGAAGTTGAAATTCCAGGAACAAATGAAAAACAGAATCTTGCGTTAAATGAAATTGTTTTAGTTGATGTTGATGTTTTTGAAAGCGCGTTGAGTATAAATAACTCACCGTGGAAATTGAGATATGCCATAACGATTCACTCGTCACAAGGATTAACTACTACTGATACAAATATCTGGATTGTCGATGACAGAATCGAGTGGTCAAATTTAGTCTATCTCCCAGTCTCTAGAGTCAGGATAATATCCCAGTTACACAGAGTTGTCATAGATTCCACAGAAAGTAATAATCAAACTGTTAGTGTGGAAGTAATAAGAAAAAAATTATCTAGTTATAAACGATGTGATAAAAAAAAATAATCATGATTTTGATATTGATGTTGAATTTATTATGACGCTAAAACAACAACAGAATAATCGTTGTATAATTTGTAATTGTCACATGTTGTGGAAGTATTCGAGTAATAATCCAAAACTATTTACCGTGGATAGAATTAATAGTGATCTTGGTCATACATGTGGTAATGTCATATTGACATGTCTTGAATGCAATCGACGTCGGGGTTCCAATTTACAGAAGTGAACGCGGTGGTAATTGTGTGTCTTCAGCAATTACTTGTAATTGTTCACATACAAATCCACGCTGAGGAGCAGTTGAATCCAATCTGTAGATTACAGGTCTACCCGTAGATCTAACCACGCTAGAAATGTTATGCGTAGTCACACTCCAGATAGGATCAGTTGCTCTTTTCTTACCCCCCTCAAGTTCACCAGGTTCATATAAATATCTGACAGTCACATTACCTAACACTGGCTGTTTTGAAAAGTCACGTCGTTGTATAGGTATATGTTTCTTTATAATTGCAACGGTGGGTTTCATAGAAGTTGCACGAGTAATTTCATTATTTAACGCAGCTATCACACTTGGTAATCTTGCAACCCATTCACGAGATCTCATGTCGCTCTGAATTATTTCCTTCGCATACTGGTACCCAAATAACCGCTCAGCGAGTGTTCGATTAAATCGTTCAACTATTGCCTGATCACGATGAACTGTAGTGTGTCCTTGTCTGATTTTGACATTATGTTGCTTCATCAGCGATGATGCTGTACCAAGAAATTCTTTGCCAGGATCAACTTGTAGCAACTGTGGCCATCGCAAAGGTCCTCGTTGATAAATTCGTTCAAACGTAGATGCAACTTCAGATGTTGTTTTAGTTGATAGCGGCTCTGCTTCTTTATATCTATTTGCAACGTCAACGACAGTTAACGCGTATTTGTATGTGCGTGATTGACGTAAACGTGTTTTAATAGTATCATGTGGTAAAAACAAAATATCTGCTTGATGAACCTCATTGGGAACGCTGACATCAAAATACGCGTCCTGAATTTTTTTAGGTGGACGTAGATAGATTTGCCATATTGCCTGTCGTGCTAACCACGCTGCAGCAACAGCACGTGAGACTTTTCCTGCTTCAGCAAGTTTACTAATTGCTGCTTTACCCCTCCAATATCCCCTTGGACTATAAAAAACTGATTCCATTATAATAGTTATATAATTAATTACCAGCCCCTAGCATTATTTTACCTTTCATAGCAGATTTTACTAGAAAACTAGCGAGTTTTTCTTTGAGAGATTTATTCTTTATAAAATTTAATGCGTGAATCAATTTTACATCTGCGAGATGTCTTTGTTGTAAATCATTACTCTTATACGCGACATCATGAATATGACACGCTTGATCAATCGCATTTATTGGGTATTCTCCTGGTTTTGGTTGATTTTGATCATCAAGTCGAATATCAAGTCGAGTTCCAGGAGCACAATAATTATATTCTTGTAAGTGTTTTTCTCCGGGATATTTTGCCCACGGAGTTCCTGGTAATTTTCCTAGTGAAGTAGCGACATCACCTCCTGTATTTGTGCTAGACGAAATAAATTTGTATTTTTTTGTACCACATTTTTCACACGTTTTCACGCTTTTTATTTTTTGTTATTGTTGTTGTTAATCCAGTGGTGGGGGTGGTTGCCTTGCATCGAACACGATATAAATACATACTATTTATTATCATGGATATAATTGACTTTTCAGCGACACGAAGACAAGAACCAGTCAAGCATCACCCAGCATTGCCAAATTCTATTAGGTCAATCATAATAGGTCCATCTGGATCAGGTAAAACACAATTATTGCTTAATTTCATAATGAGATGGCTGAAGTGGGATAAGTTATATTTAGTAGCTCCATCCGTAGATGATCAAAGATGTTATGAAGTACTTAAGGGTTTTAATGAAAATGCAAAGTCGTTTAATGAAAACGGCGACAATATTATTGATTTTATTACCGATATTGATGAAGCCCCATCCGTAGATGACCTTGACGGATTTATTAACAATCTTGAAGTATACGATGATATCATGCTTGATAAACAATCAAATCCTGCCCGGATATTTTCCAGAGGCAGACATAAAAACACAGATGTGATTTATGTTACCCAGCGGTATACACAAATACCAAAGGTGATCAGAGATAACTGCAATATTTTAGTTGTGTTTAATGGAGTCGATACACATACGCT
>JAECUM010060785.1:0-16142 GCA_016617855.1 Megalonaias nervosa
CAAAAGTGGATTATGGTATAACAAAGCACTGTTAAGATGGTTTGTCAATATGAGCTAAGGATTTATGTAACAACAGATTCCAGTGCATCATATATCCAAGTTTGTTGCTTCCTTTCATGGTGCCTTGGAAGTTCTCCACTCCATACCCAAAATTGTATATTTGAGTATTAACAGCTAAAAATGTTGTCAAAAAAATTGCCAGATGGTGTATTCTGTTGCCAATAAGGGGAAAAAATTGCAATTTGTGACTTTGGCAAAACCCAGTGCAATCCCTGAAATGTTTTCTTTTTCCAGTAACTGGCCATATTTTATGGCAGTTCCAAATCATCTTTATAAATGCAAAAGACCTTCATGATGGGATGTTTTCTTTCTAATTTGGACATTTTCTGTTGAGTGGATTTTGAGACAAACCTTTAAAATGTTTGCCTCATTATTGTGCCAGCAGCATTATTTGATGGCAAATCAGTATTAATTGCATAAGCTTAAAAAGCAGGTGCTTTCTGTCAAATTAGATCTATGTTGATTGGTATTTGAGAAGTTGTTTAAAGGTATTTCCCTTTTCAGTAATAGTGGCAATATTTGGTTGAATATGAGGGTTCATTAGTTTAGCAGATCATTTTATTGTATTAAGTTGCATTGTATGTTTTCGTTATCAGTTTATCAGTTTTAAACTGCCAATAATAACATTTTCTTTCAGGGTAACATCAGAGTGTTCTGCAGAGTTAGACCTCTGATTGGTGATGAGACTCTAGGAAATGATGGTACATTGCAGCACATGAACTTCCCTGATTTTGAAGGCAAAATTTTAGAACTTGAGAAAATTGGTGATGTTAGTCTCAATGAGGTATTTATCATTATTCAGTATTTAGAAAAGCTTTCTTGCATACATATTGATCTCAGCACAAAGGCTTTAATTTCTAGAATAATTAAGGATCCCATGATTCAAAATGGCTGTGATCAGATTTGTTTTTACACTTCTTTTATTGACTGAGAGAATATATTTAGGTCCAGTTTTGTATTGTAGAAATATTTATCAAGCCACTCCATTTTTTATTTTTTTTTATTTTTTTAATTTTATTTATTGATTTATTTTTTTATTTATTTATTTTGTTCATTTAGTCAATTAAGGTAAATTGATGTAGAGTCATTTTAGGATAAATTTTATGGTAGATGCTTAAATGAAATGATTTTGACCAGACTGTTCAAATACTGCCATCTTTCGAATGTTTGAATAACTTTTGGGATTAAAGCTAATCACAGATTTATTTAGCAGTTATCCTTTGCTTCGTTTTCAGAGTACCATATCAGCAGCAAGAAGAGGAAACAATAAGTATGAATTTAATTTTGACAGGGTTTTCCAGCCCACTTCTACACAAGCTGAGATCTTTGAGGAAATCTCTCAGCTCATTCAGGTAGAAATCTTGTGCCAGATATAACTTGACAAGATGTAGTTATAATACTAGTTACTAGTTAAAAAATTCTATTGATTTCCATGAGAATTGACATTGCTTTTAGATCTTCATCATGATCAGTTAAAATTTCCTTGCTTTTTTTTATTCCCTAAGTATGCAAAACTGGGTAATAAAGCTATTGCTGTTTGTCTGTCTGTCTGTCTATATCCATACACTTTTTTGTTTGAGAAAAACTTTGAAACCATTCAGGGTATCTTTATGAAACCTGGTACAGATATTGAACTAGTGATTCAGATATGCCTTTTGCTATTCACATACATGCCTTTTGCTATCACAGATATGCCTTTTGCTATTCACAGATGTCTTTGTTATTCACAGATATGCCTTTTACTATTCACAGATATGCCTTTTGCTATTCACATACATGCCTTTTGCTATCACAGATGTCTTTGTTATTCACAGATATGCCTTTTACTATTCACAGATATGCCTTTTGCTATTTGCAGATGTGCCTTTTGCTATTCACAGATATGCCTTTTGCTATTTGCAGATGTGCCTTTTACTATTCACAGATAAGTCTTTTGCTATTCACAGATATGCCTTTTGCTATCACAGATATGACTTTTGCTATTAACAGATATGCCTTTTGCTATTCAGTTTTTTTAGTTCAGTATTTTTTGTTTCTGTCCATTCATTATTGTCGTTGTTACCAGGGCATAACTCTCAAACCATTTAAGGTACCTCTACCAAACTTGTTATACATATTAGACTTGTGATTGAGATGTGCCTTATGCTATTCTTCATTTTCAGTGTTTTCATTGTTTTTCCACACTTTTATTTCTGGAGTATAACTCTCAAAGTGTTGAAGTGCTTCATTGAAGCTTAGTACACATATTGAACTAGTGGTCACTGTTGCTATTCAGTATTCTTCAGTCTTAAAACTCTTATACATTTATCTGTAAATTCATTCATCCACCATTTGCAAGTTGATTTCTTAATCTGTTAAGATATTTTTATGAATTTTAGTATGCATATCGGAGCAGGGGTCCAGATATGTATTTTGCTCTTCAGATTTGTTCAGTTTTAGCGTTTTTAATGTTTCTGTATGTTTTTCCATCCATTATTGACACTATTGTTTCCTGTGCAAAACTCCAAAATCATCTGAGATGTCTCTATGAAATTTGACACACAAAATTAAACTGGTGATGTAGATATGTTTTTTGCCATTTACCATTCTTCAGTATCAGTATATTTATGTTTTGTCCATTGTTTATTCATCATGCATCCACCATTTACACTTTAATTTCTGGAGCAAAATTCTTGAGGCATATCTCTTTACTCACTTTAGCAGATATTGTTGCAGGGCTGGAAATGTAAATGACACTAGGCACTGTCTTTGTTCACTAGTGTCCTTTTTTTTTTTTTTTCCCTTTAGCCCGCCTCCCACCATCACACACATACACACAGAGTAGGGTATGTAAGATTATATAGCTATGTTTTTCTGTCTATAAACATTTTATTGTTAGGTGATAATTTTCAAACTGACAAAGTTACTTGACCAAGCTTTGTACATATGGCATGCCAGTTGCTGAGATGTTCATTTTAATGAATTCATTATTGTTTTATGTTACCATGGAAAAAACATAGCATAATTAGTATTGCACCAGAGTGCTACCATGATGTGTAGAGTTCTAGAATATGGGTGACTGTCTTTTCTAGACAATCTTCTGATGTAGGAATCCCACCACCATAATAGTTCTTCCATCTTATGTGTGACAAATTTTCTTTCCATGCAGAAACTTTCAAAATAGCACAATAAATAAAATTAAAAAATAAATTTTTAAGTGGTGTCAAGAATACCTACTGTAGGTTTGGCTTGGTTTTTGTTTTTTCTTGTCAGAATTTGACTGACTTGCTGTGGGCATCCCAGTCAGATGGATACATGCCCAGGGTTTCAAGATGTTAGCTTGGTCAATTATTGATGTTTTTTATTTTCTTTTTTCTAGAGTGCTCTTGATGGATACAATGTATGCATCTTTGCATATGGTCAAACCGGGTCAGGCAAAACGTACACAATGGAGGGGCCCAGTACAGGGGACCCAGAGACTATAGGCATGATCCCAAGAGCTGTCATGCAGATCTTTGACACTGTTCGGGGATTGGAAGACAATGGATGGCAGGTTGGTTACTAAAAATGTGCATGAAATCCATGGGGAATACTATTCCATTAAAGTCTATCCAGTGGAGGGGCAGTTTTTTTCCCCTAGTGGGTGGGGTGTGAACTTGTACAATATTTTTTATACGTTTTGGAGGGTCAGAATTGAAGTCAATATGATCAGTTTATATTCTGGTTCTAATCCATATGGATTTTGCCCTTTGTGACAAGCATTTTGACTAGATGCATAACCAGGTTAGTCATAAAAATGTATCTTTTTCATACATGCTGTAATTCTGGCATGTAATAAAGATTACACTTTTCATGCCCAAATTATGCTTTTTTTGCCACTTATAATAGCAATAATTACACTTATACCTCTCTGGGGGTTGGCATGTATGTTACTGCTATGATCTGCTTGAGGAAGATGGCAAGCCCATTTTGGCATCTCCCTCTCCACAGAGATGCTGGGAAGGACAGGCCTTTCTCACTTTGGGAACTGGCTCAAGACAGCAATGTCATTCCATCATGGTGGACTCAGTTCTCAGAGCTGCCAGTGGTGACAGTTCTCCCCCACCCACCCCACCTTCCACTGGGCATCATCTCATCCAGATCTGTTGCTCCCACACTCTGCAATGGTCCATGAGCTAACACACAAGCTGTCCTGAGGACAATAGTTTTCCAGGCAGCAGAAGGGTTAGTCTGTCACCTCTTCTAAACTTCAACCACTGGTTTTTGCCACCAGCAATCAGATTCATTCTCCAACTTGATCTCTTTGGTCCACTCTCCTCTTGGACTCGAGGGTATGATAAGTGGGTATATCATATGGGGCCTGGGATTGACTCCTGGTTAAAACCTTGGAGCTTAAGGCAGTGCACTCTAGTGATGATCATGTTGCATGCTGATCTCATTTTGGCACCCTCCTTCAGTCTCTTGAAAGAGAAATCATTTCTTCCAGTTACACTTCAGCACTTTTTAAAGACTGTAGCAGCGATATTGCATCATGCGCTCTTCATGTCAATGGCACTGTCAACAGATAGCTTCTTCACCTCTGCAGGGGATTTGCCTTGAAGATGTTAAAATTCTTGTTGGGCCACAGCAAGAAACTTTTACAGTTTACACCCCACAAGGCATCATCACCTCTGTAACATCACATTATTTGAGTGACCAGCTACGCAAGTCTCTGGCAGCAGGTTCAGGCCCTTTGAAATGGGTCCACCCTGACTGCCCTATGGGAACGTTTCCCAAGTCCTTAATGCAAGCACAACCTCAAGCAGCCTTAGTTTAAAGCTCACCCTCTTGTGTCATTTGCTAGTCAAGGCAGTCAGAGTGGCCAAGGGAGAGAGTCTAAGGACTCTTCCCTCTTTTCCAAGGAGATAGGGGGCAGTGTTGCATCCTCTCCAGCAGTGTTTTCTCTTACCAGTGTGTGTCACAGTCCACATTCCTACCTTTCAAAATAATTCCACAGGTGCTCCAGCAAGTCAGGATTTCCACTGCTTGGCTCATCCTCGTTGTCCACCTGTTGCCCAATAGTCACAATTTGACTACCTACTTGACCTATTGATAGATGAGAGATGCCTCAGAGGAGGGAATGGCTGTTGCAGCACAGGGTCTCTCCTGCACAACAGTCTTAAGATTCACCACCTTCATCATTGGCTCATCTCATACGGTCAGTCTCTCAGGACCCATTTTTGAGCAAGGTTGCCAACTGCATTGTTCAGAGTAGGAGATAATCTACTTCCAGTATGCATGATGCAAAGTAGAGCATCTTCTGTAATTGGTGCTGTAACAATTTGATTGATTCTAGCTTTAATCATTATGATTTCTTCACCTAATTACATCTTACACTTGCCTGTAAATGGATTATACTCTTCCAATTCATTAAAAATTAAATTGAAGCAATAAAAGAATTTTCCGAGAAAACAGATGGGTTTCTTTCATTTGAAACTTGACTCACAGATTCATTATGTTGATAATCAAGAGGGGTAATGGACCAGTCTGTACTTTTAAACAAAATGGCAACAGATATTAAGTGAAATGGACTTTTACGGTTTCACTTGTGAATGAAAATTCTTAGAGCAGATGGGTCTTTTGAACTTCAGAACACGTCTGATCAGAAAAAGGCCAAATCAACACAGCTTTGCAAATTTGTAAAGAATATGAGAGTGATACAATACAGCACTTGGATTGAGTACTTTGTCATGCTCATTGCAGAATTTGTGGACTTAATAATCATTTGGCAAAAGTTGGACATATAGACCAGTTAAAGTGAGTGTTGAATATAAATACTTTTTTAGTATGTTTTATCTTTATAATCTGGTTCTAATATACATGGATTTTGCCCATTTTGTTTTGCCAAGTATTTGGACCTGCAGATGCAGGTTAGAAGCAAAAATAAATGTACATTTTTCATAACAGTGTACTGAAATTATGGCATGTAATATATAGATTAAACTTTTTATGCTCAGATTGCACAAAATTATGCTTATACCTCTCTTGGAGTTGGCATGTATGTATTTTCCTGCAACAGAAGGGGTGGTCTTATAAGAAGAGAACCACAATTGTGCTGTGAGTGTGTGTGCATTGTTTGTTTTTTTCTAAACAAAACAAAAATAGTTTAGTTGGGATTTAGTTTAAATGTCATCAGAAATGGTGACCTATAAAATAATTTGGAGATGGTGTTGTACATGATCTAAAATACAGGTAATATGTTTTATTTTAGGTCTTTAGCATTGTAATCATGAGATATCTGTATCTTGTTGAATGTTTAGATAAAATTAATGATTCAAAATACAGAATATAATGATGAAATTTATTACTGTATAATGTGTCATAACGTCAGGGTTTCTTACCCTTTTTTTTTTAGTATCAGTTTGAGGCCTCATTCCTGGAAATCTACAATGAGACAATTAGGGACTTATTAGGAAGTTTGAAAGAGGAAGTGAAACATGAAATCAAGCTGGCAGGACAGGGGAATAATGAAGTTGTTGTCACAAATCTCATGATCGTCCCTGTAACAACAGAGGAACAGGTATGCTCATATTAGAATCATCATCACAAGCCATGGGAGATTGTCTGCTTTTAAGTATCACTCATTACTGCTTGTTCAAGATTTCTTTGTTTCACATGAATATGCATAAATCTGGTTAGCCAACTACTGCTAGTGCAAGAAAAATCTTGTTGCCATTATGACCTAAACTGGCCTTTCGCACTGTTTGAATGAGCCAATCAAAGTTACTCTTTGATGCACTATTGATAAAATGAGCACTTTCAATTAGGTGTTGGAAATTGTTACATTGTTTTGTTGACAACATATTTCTGTTATTTTTTCTCAGGAAAAACCAGGATATCTCTGTTTCAGGCAGCGATTGATGATAAAGTAGTGAAGGTGATTGTCTGCTATGGCTTGTGACACTGCATGGTTAGATGATAATAGAAATTGAAACAAAAATTTAGTTTGAAATCTAGCAGAAATAACTTTAAATTTGGTAACCGCTCCAGTGGCCTAGTGGTTAGAGCGTCTGCCTCAGATGCAGGAGGTCGCAGGTTCGATTTCTGGCCAAAGACTTATAAAATTGGTACTAACAGCTGCCTCTCTAGGTGCTCAGCATTAAGAGGTTAGTGTTAGGACTGGTCGGCCTGGTGTCAGGATAATGTGACTGCGTGGGCCATGATGCTATAAGTCTGCGGCATGATGCCACAGTGCTAGACATCACTATAAACTGCCACATTACAAACATCATAGCACAATGGCTGAAAAATTGTTAAAGCCATGTTAAAAAGCCAAATCACACACACACACACATTTAATTTGGTACCATATTGGAAGGATGGAAAGTAAACTGCACTTTTTGTATGAAGGAAAACGATTTGATCAGTGAATTTAAAACAGTTAACAAACCCATCACCACATTATTTTGTAAAAAAATTTTATGGGGGGGGGAGAAGAGGGGGCTTTTTTCCCCCTTCATATTAAGCCAAGTCAACCTAACTTAAAACTTGCACAGGGAAGAAAGTCTTACTAATAACCATTAACTCAGATTAATTTTATTTCTTGCTATGGCAATATAAAATAGTATTTTCCAGTTGTGAGGATACATAAACTGCCTTAACAAGGTTTGTTATATATTTTGTATACTTCATGTCATACATTTATTGAGGAAAATTGATTTTTTTTTTTAATATAAAAAAATAAAACAATTATTTTTTTCTAATTGTACCATTTTGTCAATGTGTCTTAACTTTTTACCTCTTTTTTTTAATTTCAGATTCATTCTCTTCTAAAGACTGCAGCTCAAAACAGGGCTGTGGCAGAGACTAAATGCAATGAGAGATCATCTAGAAGTCACAGTGTCTTCAGGTTAAAAATCACAGGTGCAAATGAGTTTACGGGAGAAAAATGTCAAGGTATGTAAAACTGTTTGCCATGGTACACCCAAGTTATGTAAACTGCAGTAAAGTTGAACGGGGTTCCCTAAGCTTGTTGTGAAGATAAAGGGCCAAGGCCAAAACCCAAATGGTTGAAAACATCCATGATGGAGGAGATTATTGAATAGTGAGATATTTCTCTCGTATTATTTATAATCAATAGTGGCCTCACAGTAAGACTGCAACATTTACCAAAATTTCTAAACATGTAAACAGAAACAATACCATTTAATCAAATTGATTCTATGCTCAACCAATCCCCCAATTTGTTCGTTAGGTTAACAGCCAACAGCTATTTATGTGTAAGCCATTATCAGTGTGCATACCATGAATTTTGCTGAACTTGAGAACATTTCATTTGCTGTGCACCTTTTACCTTGTATTATGACAGGCCTCAGTTTGTAAGCTATGTCTTTGTTGACAGATCTGGAAAATTTGATTTTTTATATATATATATATATATATATATATATATATATATATATATATATATATATATATATATATATATACCATCCAACCATTATGCTTTTGGCATAATGATTATGCTTTTTTTTCCCACCTTATTACACCTTCCATTTACCTGTATATGAATTATGCTTATTTGTTACATTAAAAAATAAAATTAAAATAAAGCAATAAAAAGTTACATTTGTCATTTGTATTATCATCTCTTTAATTCCACTTGTACAAATTTTAAAATATTCTTAAAAGGGTGACGCTGTGTAAGAATTGCATATGAGAACTAGATGTCTTCAGTGTACATATTTATAGCAACTGTGTAGGACACATTTCCAAGAAAACAGACTAGTTTCATCAGTGTCAAACTTTTCCTCACAAATTCATTATATTGATAAGATAAATAATAAATGGACTAGTCTATACTTTTAAAGAAAATTGTGCCAGGTGTTAAACAAAACCAGCTTAACTGTGTGATATGTGGATATGACTGAAAATGTTAGCGCAGAAGGATCTTTTCAAACTTCAAGACATGTCAGATCACAAACAGGTAAAAAGAACACCAGTTTACAAATTTTAAAAGTAGAATATGAGAGTAATGTAATAGAGCACTTGGACTGAGTATGTGTCACGCTTATTGCACAACTTCATGATTATTCAGTGAAAGTTACATCTGTGGATTAGTTAAAGTGAGTAATGAATATAAATAATTTGTCAGTATATTTTTTGTTTGTTGTCTTGTTCTAATCCACATGGATTTTGTCCATTTGTGACAAATTTTGACCAGCTGCAGAACCAGGTTAGCAGCAAAAATAAACACATTTTTCCTACTGTGTACTGTAATTATGTCATGTAATATATAGATTACACTTTTTATGTGCAAATTTGACTTTTTTGACACTCATATTAGCAATAATTACACTTATACTGCCCTGGGGGTGGGTGGGGCAGATTGGCACATATGCATATATAATTAGGATTGTTATATTTTTTCATACTGCTTTCAATTGGCTATGTACATCACAAAAATATCAATAATGCAACCGGATTGTAATGTATGGACATGCACATTGGCTAACACCAAATGTACAGTGTATGCTTTCTTTTTACATGGTTACCGAATCTGTAAATGATAACAGGCAGTAAATTAAACTAAGCCATTTACGTGAATAAACATTGCAGCCTTACACAACAGGAATCCCCCAGACAACCAATAAGATCAACCGCCTGTTGGATGCTGTTAAACAAAAGTATATTAATAGAAACTACAGATTATCAAATGTACAAACCTCTTGGAAAGTAAATAATTTAAAAATGTTGGATGAAATAAAATTTGTTGTTCTATATAGTTATGCATACAGCTTTGGATTGCATCAGGTCAAGTCAACTTGATCAAAGTTTTGGAGTGGAGGGGTTACTGCACGAATGATCATTGAGACATATATCCAAATGAATCCTACCAAGTCAGCAACCAGTAACAAGAAGGGCACATGTATTGGTAAAATGTCACTCATAAGGCATAAACAGGAAATTTAATAGCAGTAATAGCTACTGTTGCATTCCTTACCTTTTCTGGGTGTTTTGTGTTTCTTTTGCTAATGTTGAAGGGATTTTGCACCTTGCTTAGCAGGCAGTACTTCTGTTCACTGTTGACCCATCTTATAATCTGATGTCTGGGTAAGTATTGCCTACTAATCTTTGGTTCCCAGTTGTCTTGTTTTTTGTATTAAAATAATTCTCAATTGCAGATATACAAACCACCTGCCAATTGTGCACTTGTTGTGCATGCACTGACAATATCTGATGTGTTTTCTTTCCACAGATCAAGTGTGGGACTTGAGAGAAAGTCACCATACCTACATAAGGAGGTGGAATGCCCCACATTTTCCTTTGTCATCACAAAAGTAGGGGTCTGGACCCCCTCCAATTTATGAATGTCAACTCCCATTGTGGGTAAGAAACAAGGAGCAATCTTCATGGTTCAGAGACTGCCAAAAGGCTAAGGATCCCTAATGCTTAGTCCAATGCCATCAGGTCTGGTGAAGGATTGATCCTTAACTCCATCCATGAGACAGAAAGTCTCTGAGAGCTGCATCATTATGGCAGTGAGGAGCAGCATCCTTAACAATGGTATCCAACATAACAAGCTGTGCCTTGACAACAGGGATCAGCAGCAATCTTGATCAGAGGCACATTCGTCTGTCAGGTTTTGTCACTGGACCAGGTACTAGACAATGGGAACTGGATACTGGTCAACTAACTGTAACCCGGCTCCAAGTGCCAGGTCACTGGTACATGCCTATCAAACAGGTGGCAGGCAGACTTAGGGTTTTGATCATCAGGAGAGGGATTAGGCCTGTAACACCCTGTCATCTCTGTGTTACCATCCATTCCCAATGAGTCAGATCAGATTTTACTCGTCTGTGTGGGGAAGGTGAACTGATTGGAATTCCCCTTCTCTCCCTTTGTACCCATTTAATCTCTGTTGGATTTACCTAGTGATGAATATATGCCAACCATTATTCTTTTTCACCGAATTACATCTTATACTTGCCTATATATGGATTACACTATTCTGATAAATTAAAAAATAAGATAAAAGTGAAGCAATAAAAGTTGTAATTGTCCTTTTTTATTTTCTTCCCTTTAATTCCACTCATAAATTTTGAGAATATTCTGTAAAGACTGCTGCATAAGAATGGTGTAAGAGTAATTTGTCCATCATAGATCTACATTTACTTTCCTGTTTGTCTATTTATAGCAACTGTGCATGACCCATTTCCATTGGCATGTTCAGTGATGAGTGCAGAAAATCTTCTTCCACCACCCCATGACAGACTGGGTATCTGTTCAGTAGCCACAAGTCTCATCCAACAAAAAAGGGGGACAGCTAATAGTGTTAGTCACATTGTAAACAGTTATGTGCCAACACAACCCTGATGTAACATTTCTCTGTTTCCAAAGTTCTTTTTCACCTCGGAAACAGCTCAGGATGACAATACCCATTCCATTCTGTTGGACTGAAATGAGTTCCATTCAACAACCAGTTGCATAAGGTTCTTCCATTCCATTTGGGTCATCTGCTCCATCACTGTTGTTGCAGGAGAAGGAAGTTTGGACATTTGATAAAGCAGTAAATGAAATTCGCTTACCAACTCCTCTCCAAGGCTTGTGCTCAAACACTTCTGTGACTGAAGACACTAAGATTTTCTTCAGTCAGAGAAGTTGTTGGGTTCCTTCTCTCATTCAGATCTTTGGCTGCCTCTACACCCATCCTTAGTGTGGAAGCTTGCACAGACGTTTTCCCGAGGCCAAGAGTTTGCCAGGCAAGCTCCATCAAATGGTCTCCAGTATCAGGTTCATTCCTCTGCTCGGTGTCTTAAATCTTCCTTCTTGGACTTTGGGGTGTCCCAAGTGGAGGGGGGGAGTATTGACTGGGACATGGGCTCATCTCCCAAAAACCTTGCAGCTTAAGGTACAAAGCTTAGTAATGATCTCCAGCAGCACTTCATTGTTTGCAGAAGGCTGTGGTCAAAATGTCAAGGCACACTCTTTGTCAATGGTGCTGTCAGTGATATTTCTCCACCTCCATGGAGATACTGCCTTTGAGGCATCTAAGATCTTGCTGGATCACAGCAAGAACCTTTTGAGGGCTGTGATGCTTAGGGCGGAGACACTTTTTGGGATGTCTCATTCCTTGTGTAGAATCCCAAGATTTGAAGGACCATCAACATCAGTTCCTGACCAACCATGGGGACTTGAAGTATTTTTGGTCAGCCTCAACAAACAAGCAACCCCAGTTCAAATCTCCCTCATTCCTGTCTTTCTATTCTTGAGGCAATCCGACAAAGCCATAGGAAGTCTTCTGACTCCTCCCTCTTTTCCCTAAGGAGGGAGGTAGTTGGCCCTAGAGAGTTGCACCCTCTTCTGCAGTCTTTCTCTTCCCTCTACCTCAGAAGGTACTACATTAGCTGTCTTGTCAGCAGTTTAGTTGAGCATTATGTAGTGTGTGGGTCTGTCACTTGAGAGGAGCACCTGCCTTGCTTCTGGTAACATGTCCCCCTATTTTGTTTCATCGTCAAGAGCTTATCATGTATTTTTAGCTCCAGATACCAATTTCTCGCTCATTAATGCCTAGGAGTAATCTTCCATGTGTTCTTTGGTCATGATCTAAACCTGATGAACCTTTCAGTGAGGTTCTTTTGAGAATTCCACATTAAAGATGGTTTACCTTCTTTCTTTCATATAAGCTAGATGGGGCCAAATACTTGTCTTATCATTGGAAGAGGATTGCCTTCATTTCAGAGCTAATGATTCAGTTCCTCATTCTGTGCCAACATGGATTTCTGGCGAAGAATCAGCTAATTTTGGTTGCTCCTGAACCAATTCAAATCCATAGTCTCAGTCACACTTGTGCTAGGTATGATCAAAACAGGCTACTTTGTCAGGATTGGTGTTTGCATTTCTATCTGGCTAAATCATAAGGGAAAAGGAGTGGTAAGAAATGTCTCTCCTTCCCATTCAAAGGTACTTCTTATATCTCAGTGGCTACCATTTCTAGGGTAGATTAATTCGATTATCATTAAACCTAGCAATCATTCACTGAGAGATATCATTCCTGCATGAGAATCAAAGTACATTAGGCTCTGGCTATTTCTAAATAATTCATCCCTGGATGAGATAATGAAGGATGCTTTTAAGCATGCTCATTTCACTTTCATCTCACTCTACCTCTATTTGGTGGCAAGCTGCAGCAAGGGCATGTGTGAATTATACCCAGTTGTTTCACCTCAACGAGTCATCTTCCACACTGCCAACTATCAATATACACGATACACTGCCTATGATACAATGCATTATCAATGCACCTATCAAATTTCAGTCTTTTCATTTTTAGAAGGTCTGCCAGCAGTAGGGGGGTGGGGAAGTGTGCCATCTTTTACGTATAGACATATTGATTGTATTTCTGGTAAGCTGATTACAGACATAGACTCTTCATGTGTTCATGTGCTATTCTCATCCTTGACAAGGTATAGTCATTGTTGATTACATATATCAGTGTAAAGGAGATGTTACAAATTTGTTACCTATGTAATATTCAAATACTGAACAGGTTATTTAGAAGCCATTTTTGTGCTAGGTTTCTCTGTTGCTTTGTATCTAAATGGACCTTGTTTGGATGTCAATGCTTCCAGTGTATCATGCAGTGAATACACCACACCAGTTCTAATTGGAGATTATTGTTTTACTCTGGACTTAAATAAACAAAAACCACCAATCAGAATTAAATGTAACATATTCATCTGACACACGAGAAGTGTAGCCTTCAAATCTGATGCAAGTAGTCCAGATGCAAAGCAACAGAGAAATGTTGCATAATGTGGTTACTAAATAATCAGTAAATTATGTTAAGTCATACATGAGGAACAAATATGGAATATATTCTTTACCCTGGTATGTTACCAGCGGCTGAGCTTGCTGAAAGAATTAATAATGAGCATGAAATTGGCAGGAATGGGATGTGGGGACATATTTCAAACTAAGTGAGTTAGCACCATGTGTTTGTTAATTTGTAGAAGACAAGTTGGTGTTGTCAATAGTTTTTCTTTTTTTTACTGACATAAATGAGTGCCCAATTCCTGCTAAAGCTGTGTCAAACAAATTCTCATTTTAAAGAATGGAAAGGCAAATGACTAATCACTCACAACTTCTGAATACTGAAGTAACTTGTATAGGATAAGTATATTTTGTATCTATATGGGTATCAGTATGTAAAAAGTATTGATTAATCATTTTGCCCCCTAGCCATTGTCACAGTATGATGATTTGCATGATTTTTGTGCATAAGTGAAAAACTTATCAGTACATATGTAGATGGTCCAGATCATAAACACTAAAATTAAAGTCATGCAATTTATGTGATCTATATTTCTGTTAAGAGTGCTGACTAACCATTGTCAACTTATCAGCACCTTTACCCAATTGTTGGTAAGCCTTGTTTTAGACATTACAGTCATTTGTATAGACCAGTGGCTCCCAACCTGTGGGCTGCAGATTGGGGGAGGGGGTCTATGTGAAATGTTTGGAAGTTAAGAAGAGGTCTGTATACTCAGAAAAGGCTGGGAATAACTGGTATACACCTTTACAAAACCCTTGCTTTTGTAGATCTCTTAGAGTCATGCAAGAGTCTTCTTGAACAAGACCATGTTTATCCAGACTGTCCTTTGTGGGTATTGAACCTACAACCCTTGAATCAGAAGCATGGCCCTATACCAACTGAACTACCATAGTTCTCTGGTGGTTAGGGTGAAGAAGGTTTGGTCTGACTAAATCTGAACATGTCAAAAAAATGCATTTAACTTCATTTTCAGGTACATTAAATCTGGTTGACCTGGCTGGAAGTGAACGTTTGAAGGAGTCTGGGTCAGAGGGTCAAAGGTTAAAGGAGACACAAAATATCAACAAAAGTCTTAGCAACCTTGGAATAGTTATCCTGGCACTTGCAAATAAGGTAATGATTTTCTTTCATGCCCGTCTTTAACATGATTAGAAATAAGGCAATGCTTTTCTTTCATGACTCTCTTTAACTTGATTGCAAATAAGGTAATGCTTTTCTTTTATGCCTCTCTTTAACTTCATCCCAAATAAAGTAATACTTTTCTTTCATGCCTTTCTTTAACTTCACTTGCAATTAAGATAATGATTTTCTTTTATGCCTCTCTTTAACTTCATTCCAAATAAGGTAATGGCTTTTCTTTTATGCCTTTCTCTAACATAATTCCAAATAAGGTAATGTTTTTCTTTCATGCCTCTCTTTAACTTCATTGCAAGTTAAGTTTCAGGTATGGATTTATGGTAACCTTGGTGGTGTAATTATAAAGTTTTTGAAAAGGCATCAAAATGGTTGATGAGATGGTGGAAAAGAAAAAAAAATTTTCAACTATGAAATTTAGTAGGTGGGGTCTGTAACATTTGATTTTGATTTGGTACTTTTACAACAAAGAAACACAAGTAGGTTAGTTAGTGCCATTGGCAGACAAAAAAATAAAGTAAACAGCTAATTTTGAGAAAAAGGTGGCTTCTAACAAAATCTGTTTGGAACAGTCATGGCACATCCAGCTATGGTAATGTCTTCCTTGTAATATCCTTCTTTAACTTGATTGGAAATTAATTATATAAGGTACAGAAACTTTTTCTTGAGTTGGGTCGATGATGGTATAATCTGTGGTTTTTTTGTCCTTTGGTGAATTTTATGACATCGCTGACACTATAGAATGTCATCTATTCAGAAAAAAATACTACAGTCCAATAAATAAGCTCACATGTTCATGATTGGAAATGAGCAGATGTTATTCTTGTACTGCCATCAGCTACAGAGAACGAGAAGGAATATTTACCATCTTTTGAATAAGTTTATTTTATGATATCATATCTGACTTGTCAATGAATTTTTTTACTTGTGGAAAATTTAAATAATTATACTGTAGGAGTGCTGGATAAAAATAAAATTACTAGATGAAATTTTCTTGGTAATCAGTCCCTTCCTTGTGGATGTCAACAACAAATTACAGACTCCACATCTTACTTAATAAGGTCAACATATAACATAGCAAGAACAGGTTAGTCTTTACATATGAAATTGATGAAGGCTTGAGTGTCTGAGTTGGTGTGACCACTTTGGGAAGACT
>JAECUM010060786.1:0-10847 GCA_016617855.1 Megalonaias nervosa
TAATGTGATCGTTCTGAATCAAATGTAATATTTGGTGGAAAAATTATTTTGGATAAAAGTGAATAAAAGTCATTTGGTTTAGATTAATAATCCTATATCTGGCTCTGAATTGAAAATTAACATTACAGAAATTAAAACACTAGCTTCAGCTTCAAAAGAAACCATATAATTACAAAATCGGAAAGAGGAATGAGAAATTAAATTTTAAAAAGTGAAAAATGAGATAGAAATAGAACAGAGAAAAATGCAAATGTAAATGCAAAGAGAAAGAGAAGAAAGACAAATTGAAATTATAAGAATTAGAACTCGCAAGCAGACACCCCACCCCCAACACACAAGTTCAGATTTTCCTGTGACAAGAAAGATTAGATTAGTTACCCCTTTTAAAGAAACGGACTAGATCAATAGTTTTCTCATTTTGAAACAAAAACTGCTTAAGACTTAAAATGGTCAAGAGTTCATTGAACTTATTGTCAAAGCTCGTGAATTCTGCACTTAAACGTCGGTACAACAAAAGTACTGATTATGATGTGGTTGAAGAATGTATCTTGATGGGTTATGATATGGTAAGTGAGGCATATCGACAAAGGGTTAGAAATTGTAAAATGGCATCTGGCCAGGCCTAAGTCGAATTTGCAAGCGTTTGAAAAGCGGTGCTCAGCCAAAAAGGTTCATAAAGATTACGATATGCTCAGATATATCTCACATTAGCGGCAAAGTTCAAAAACTGGGTCCATAGTGACGTCAAGATCTACCTTGAAGAGCAAAATTTCGAAACTTTAGAAAATACTGCTCGCACAGCTGACCAATATCGCTTGACTCATAAAGTTTAATTTGTCAATAAGTCTTCCTCTCAACAGTTTTGTTAGGAAACAAATCCCAGTCTCATAAGAGTACTTCCAGATCTCAGTCTGGCACAACTTTAGAAATCAAACTTCTGATACTTGGAAATCCTTACCTATTCCGACCTGCTCATATCGCAATAAGAAACTGAATGTTATTTATGCTTGCGACAGATTGAAAAATATGCAAAGTAATAAAGACACATCCATTCATAAATGGTCTTATTTCTAAGAATTAAATGTCATGCCAATATATTGATTGCAATATATTCGTTGGGTCAAACAAACCCCAGTCTGATTTTAGTTTTGAGAATTATTAACCATTCCTTTCGAAAGGTTCTATATCACTTGTTAATGATTCTACCAAACATATCACCGTTTAAATATTAAGAGACGCATGAGCTTCACATACTTAGCAGGTACTTTGATTTTATCTGATAAGTGTTCTTATTCAGGGAGTAGAGTGCAACTTTATTAACGTTTCACTTCATTGTGTAAATTTCTCATCAGACTCTAATATAGGACTAGTGACAATCGGAATAGTGACTCTTTGTCAATCAAGTGTATTAAATTATCAGTAGAAAATAACCAGATGATGTTGCGGTTAATCAGTTGTAACTGACAGGCATTGTTTGGATACAAAAAGTTGATCTTATTGAAAATAAAATCCCTGATTGTGCAGTTGCTAGAGCTATGGCAAAAGAAGCTCTTGAAAATGATGTTGCTCAGGAAAGTATTCCTTTAACTGACACATTTATTGGTCAGTCTTTTGATGAAGTCATTTACGCTCCTGGCATTGATCAATCAAAATGTACTGATTTCAGTGAGCATCTTTTTACTCATTCTCTTTATTCTAATCAGGATCACAGAGGATTGTCACTTTTAGTCGAAGAAGATCAAGATCCTGAAGTCCCGCGCTTCTTTCAGGTAGCTATTAGAGCAACTGAAGCCACGCAATTACCAGTTTGCTATTTTGTGAACAAATGGGTTCCTTAAGACTAAATGGACACCACATGAGGCACCAGCTGGTGACCAGTGGTCAAGGAGCTGTCAACTTGTTAATCCTAAGTCATAGCGATAAGAAAATTTTTGTCGTGCCCATGAAACTTCCTTGGTTGGTCATAATGTGTGAGTCCTTATGATTTCCAGAGGCAATTCCTTAGAAGAATATTAAAACAAAAGTCATAGTAAAGGCTTTGATAATTTTTTCTGCACAATTTGGTCTTCTTAAATTTGTTCAATATGATAAATGGTCAAATTTTACGTTGGGAATTTTCCAGCAATTAATGCGTGACTTAAGCATCCAAAAAATTAAGTCTTCTGTTTATCACCCTAAAAGGCAAGGGTCTTTAGAAAGGTATAAACAAACGTTGAACAATGCTATTAGGGCCTATTTCTTTTATACAGGAAAGGTTTGGGAGTAGGGTGTTCATTTAATGTTGTTAACTGTTAGGGAGTCAGTACAAGAATCATTAGATTTTAGCCCTTAATAACTAATGTTTGGAAATACTCTCCGTGGATGATTGAGGTTATTACTTAATTCAACTGATGATTCAGAAATTGATCCAGTTGTCTCTGACTAGATTTCAAATATAAGCTGTCAAAGGCTTGTGAAGTAGCAAGAACTAATCTTCAGTCTTCTCAATTAAGAAAGAAATTACTGTATGGCAAACATATAAAGGAAAGGAGTTTTCAGCCCGGTGATAGAACTCTGGCCGTCTTGCCCATACCTCAAAATCCTCTTCAGGATAAGTATTATGAACCTAAAGAAAGTAGGTGACTTACATTACATCATTTAAGACTCATGGAAGCGAAAACAAAAACACCTTAGCCATACAAATACGTTAAAGAAGTCGGTTGATAGAGATAGCGCGCTTAGTCATTCAGTTAATTCAGTTTTACCTGTCCCACAGAGCGAGGATTTTTGCGATGGCACTCACTTTGACTGTAGTCCATGTGGTGTAACTAATCTTAGAATTGAACAATCTGGAAAGAAATGTTGGTATCTACAGGCATAAGAAACTATTGAATTAAAACACTACTATGCGAATATAAGCACTTGTTTCAAGACGTTTCAACGGAAAAAAATATTCTGTGACGTCACAATAGTAGATTCTACAACTGTGAAACAATATCCTTACAGGTGGAATCTTCTCAAACAGGAATGTTTGAGAAAAGAAATTAGGTATTTTCTGGAGAATTGTTTCATAGAACCAAGCCAAAGTCTCTACCGTTCGTGTATTCTAGTGCCGAAACCAGATAATGATTTCCGTATATTCACCGATTATAGGAACGTGAACAGTTTCACCAAAACAGATAAATTGTATATGTCAAGAATCAATGACTACACTGACAAAATTGGAAATGCAACATGTGTCACTAAGTTTGAACTTTTAAAAGGATTCTGGCAAATTCCACTCACTGAAAGAGCAAAGGAAATTTTGTCATTTATAACTTCAGTTGGACTTTATCAATATAAAGTGGTGCTGTTTGGTATGAAAGGTTCTCCGTCAATTTTCCAGCCTTTATTAATCATGATAAGATCTGATCTAGATAATTGTGACTCATACATCGATGTTGCCAGCATCTACAGCGACAATTGGAAAGTCCATTCACTGACCGTTCTTAAATTGTCTGATTGATTCAGTTATCCAAATTTGACAATTAATTTAGGTTAGAGTGAGTTTTGCCGTTCTTGTGTAACATTTTTAGGAAATATTGTGGGACACCTTAAAGTTAAGCCTATTGAAGCTAAGGTCAATGCTGTTTCTGAATTGCCAGTTCCCAAAAAAACAAATTAAGGAATATTTGTGTATGACTGGATATTATCGAAAATTTCCTCCAATATTTCTATAATTGCTGACCTCTGACCAATATATTCAGTAAGAAAAGCAAGTTTCATTCATCTGAAAAATGTCAGGAGGATTTTCATAAATTAAAAGTCATACTCAAGATTGCACCGGTTCTTTCCGCTCCAGATTTAAGACAATCATTTAAAATGTGTGTCGATACAAATGATTATCATGTGAATTCAAGTCCAATGTTAGCCCGTAAAAATGACCTTACGATTTCTTTACTCAAAATTATACAAACTGACCCCAGTGTGATGTGATCTACACTAGATAAAACTATCAAGTTCACGTGCGAATTAATATATGTTCTAAAACAAACTAACTTTAGGGATATAGCTTAACCCGAACATATGCAGATATATGGACGTATTTTGTCTGTTTATATAATTTGTATATACCCATCATTATACAACTCATGATAAAGACCACATTTTCCGAGGCTGATATGAAACAGTGGATCAGATGCGCATCTGATGCAGATTTAGAATCGTCCCTCTCAAGGATAACGTCACCTAACAACGGTCATGTGAAGGGAGTCTTTCGAACGAATCAATGTAAAAGAACAAAAGAAAAAACAACATTGCATCTCGTCTAGAGCGATAGCAAAACAGATCACGCTCGACACGTCGGGTCTCACGATATCTGATGTCCTCGGCTATAACGCTCGATACGATAAAACCACCCAGGTCGTGTTACTATACTAATAACTTGTCATTACTCGATTATTTCAGCAGCCCAATTCCCAGTATGTTATCAGTTCATATGAAGTTCAATGCCGAACATGATAACTTAGTTTATATTTAAACTGATTGCTGCATTTGTAACCTAACCTTGTATGAAGTGGTATAATTGACCTATTTGGACGATAGATATTTTGATATCAAATGCATGCGTGTTTAGGCTTGAAGTGTACTTTATTCCTAGCCATGTAAATGAATCGAAATCAATTAAGAACAGCACTCGCACATATATTTCCTTGATATGTCAAAGCAAAGTAAAGACTAGAATTCGGTGTTTTATGTAATATATTATAGGCTGACACAAATCCACGCAACAGAGAAGAGAATACATCAATACAATATTAAATACTCCACGAATTATCTTAAAGAACGCATAAATAATACCGTAAATTAATTAAACTAGTCTGGATATTATAATGATGTCACCAACGGCTTAATATTGACCTGAAATGAACTTATGAAATACATCCGTAAATTTAGGGTAAAATCAAACTATTTTCAATAAAATGTATTATATCCACAGACGTTTTGGAGACTATCACATAATACAAATCGAAAACGATGTGGAGAGAAGAAGAAAGATAGAAATTGCAGAAGACGCTTAATTCAAATGCTACTTGATATTACCATCTTTTTATTTACATTTCTTAAGCAGCATCATATATATCATTCAAGAAGTTTTAGATAAAATATGAGGCTTTTCGTTTTACCCATTCTAGACAGAATGTTTCTTTTTTTTTACTCAAACAAGAGAAACCTCGAATCGACGCTTTATAAATTGACAAATGTTATATAAATCCAAAATCAAACCACAAACCTCAGGCAGTCGCGTATCAGATCTAAGGTAGGACCAATTTTCACCTGTATGTATTATGCCAAATTCAAAGCATATAAAAATAAATGTTCTTTTAAGTGATCACTAGATGTAACTGATAATTTCCCGGAGAAGGGACGTTCTTTTTTGTAATGAAGATGGCGATGGCAAATTCTCAAATTATTGCATGTGAATGTGGCATTGAACACGGAAATGCTTGAGAAAATAAAACAATCCATGTTTATGAATATGTTTTCTACTTATTAAACGTGTTTATTGTTTCCAGAGAATACTTATTCAGTTGCAAGGTACCCTGATATCATTCAGTGCTTTTGGCAAATTAAAGTGTGGGGTATTTTAGAACAGGGTTATAAATAAAATTGAATACATGAAAGCATAATACAATACTCTGTTCAAGAAGGTGTCGCTTGCACACAACGAAGCAGCTGTCAAAAATGCCGACAGATCTAAGTATGGATATAATCGTATAGCCAATAGAGAAAGTTTTTGGGAAACACAGCTATACAAAATAAATCATGGCAGCAAATGCCATCTAAAAATATATTTCCATCAGTGACTTTTCGTTCCTGTGCGTGTCATGAATTGATCAGTTAAACTATATTTCCAAGTTTCTCATAGTGTGGCTTTTGTGCTTTAACATTAAAGTTAAAATTTGGGATCGAAAATTATTTTGGTATTCGCAGTTGAGGGTTTCGGTTTACTAGAAAAAAATCAAAAATAATACTGAAGGTTTGATTGTTTAAAGCCATTTTTCAGCACATGATAGTCTATAACTTTTCGCCAGTATATTTTGGTGGAGTACGAACCCGGATAATAAATGTTAAGGTGCACCGACGTAAGCGAATCTATTCTCACGGTTTCACACATGCCCACGTTAGATGAGGAGAGACTCGAACTCTAGCGAACAGAGGTGAGATGTATGTGCTCTATAATTGCCAGAGTCTTAGACTACTCGGCCGCATGGGGACCCTATTAAGGAATGAAAAATTGGGAATATAAAAGCCAGTCTTCCAGTGTACTGAGGGAACAGACTGTTTCAAAAATTAAAACAGGATCTGATAGATTTATTTTCTTTCTCTTTATGACGTATATTCTTCTAGATACAATATCTTATTCTTTATTGTATTATTTATATGGTCTGACGATGTGTTGTTTCTCAAACGTAATGGAGTCTTCACAACGTATTATAAAGTTAAGATTTGTCTATGATTGCACATTATATATTAAGATTATTGTCACTTGTAAGTAACATATTTATGTGGCGGTTTGGAAATGTATAGAAGTGATCGTGTTTTAGGAAGTTGAGAAGAAAACGACCTTCATCATGGTTCTTTTATCTATATACAGGTAGTGATAAAATTAACTATTCTGATCGCAGCATTTGAGGTAGAATCAACCTTTTAGTTGTGTTTGGGTTTTAACTTGAGATTTTATACGTATTTAAATTAGTCGCTGGAGTTACAAAAGTGCTCAGTAATAATTTTGTAATAAAGTACTATTTTAGGATCGTTATGAATTAATTTAGCGACATTCTGGATTATATCATTGCGATATATCAAGACTATTAGCAAATCATCACTATTCCAAGTTTTTGGTATATCACCACTTTCAAGATTTAAATTCATTTGGAACACCACTGGAATTCATGCTGAATAATCTATATGTTCGGTCTTGTGATAAAGCTTTTAGGACTCTTTCGGATTTGAATCACAATATTGTACGTTCTTTTTAAAATTTTGCTCTGAACTTTAGGGAAATAACATGGTTTACTAAACTTGATGATTGTCAAACTTTTCTGTTGTTTAGTCTAAGACTATTGAGCTGTAACAAAAACTGGGGACTCGTCCAGGATAAAAATTGTTTTCAACTACTTAAGAAACAATTAAATTGCTGCTGCCACTTGATATCACTTTGTTTCAGATTTGTCACCCTCTTGTGTTTTTATTTCAATAATTTGTGAAATCTTTAGTGAAACCACCAAGCTTTCACGATATCATCTAACGTGAATAACGTTTTATAGATCCTACCCAGGAGGGGTTAGTGTTCTTTAAAATTGACGAATTGTTTCAGCTAAGAAGCCAATGTGATCTTTCTGAAGAAATGCTTCTTTGTCGAAGCAAGAAAATATATTTTGGTCCAATATTTGGTGGAAATTAATGTTTTAGATACTAATAAATAAAAGTGATTTGGGTTAAATTAGTGGGCATTTTTCTGGCTCTGAAAAAAAAAATTAAATAATAGAAATTATAACTAGATCGAAATAGAAGTAAGAAAGCTTCATCTTCAAAACCAAATGATGTAAATCCAAATTCAGATAGAAAAAAGAGAAATGAAATTGAAGAAAGAGGAAACTTAGAGAGAGAGGAATAGAAGAGGAACAAATACAAATACAATCCCTCCCACTTCTAGACACACAAGTTCAGGTTTTGCTGTTATCAGAAATATTAGGTTAGTTACCCCTTGTTAAGAAAAAAGGAGTAGATCAATATTTTCCTCAGTTTCAAAACAAATTGCTGACTTATTGGCAAAGCTCGTCAAGTCTACACTTCACTGTCGGTACAGCAAATGTTGATTATGATGTGTTTAAAGAACGTATCTTGATGGGTTATGAGTCGGTACGTGAGGCACGTTAGAAACTTTAAAATGGAAACTGGCCAGACCCATCTCGAATTTGCAACTGTTTGATAAGTGGTGCTCGGCCAAGAAGGTTGATGAAGATTGTAATAAGCTCATACAGCTCATCCTACTTGAAAGCTGAAGATTTTGGTCCATTATGAAGTCAAGATATACCTTGATGAGCAAATTTTCAAAACTCTAGAAAATACTGCTCGTAAAGCTATTGAATATTAATTGACTCACAAAGTTTTATTTGTCAATAAACCTTACTTTCAACAGTTTTTTGTTACATACAAGTACTTCCAATTCTCAATCTGTCACAGCTTGTAGAAGCAAACTTCTGATACCCGGAAATCCTTATATCTTTCTACCTGCACTTATTGCAAGAAGAAAGGGCACGCTATTTACGATTGCGGCAAATTGAAAAATAAGCAACATAAGAAAGACAGAGCCATTAAAAATGGCCTTATTTCTAAGAGATAAAGGCCATTTTGTGTCAAACAAGCCCAAGCCTGATTTTAGTCTTGAAAAAATATTAACCATTCCTGTCGAAAGATTCTATAACGTTTGTTGGTGATTCTGCCAAACATATCCCCTTTTAAATATTAAGGGAGCTTCATATAGTATTTTATTAACAGTTACTTTGCCTTTATCTGAGAAATTTCTTCTTATTCATGAAATAGAGTGCGGCTTTACTAATGCTTCTCTCCACTGTATATATTTGTCATCAGACTTAGACCCAGGACCTGTAACAATTGAAATGACTGACTTCTTTATCCATCGAGGGTAGGAAGTTATCGGTAGAAAATGGCCTTGCTGGAGATGAGGTTGCGTTGAATCAACTAGTAACTGACAAGCATTGTTTGGATCAAAAGGTCGATCGTACTGAAACTAAAATCCCTATTTTTTACCCTGATTGTGGAGCTCCTAGACCTATGGCAAAAGAAAGTGTTGAAACTGATGTTAATTGGGAAATTATTATTTTAACTGACACACGTAAAGGCCACTCTTTTGAGGAAGACAATTTTGCTCCTGGTATTGATGAATCAAAAGGTACTTATTTCAGTGAGCGTCTATTTACTAATTCTCTTATTCTAATCCAGGTGACAAAAGATAGTCGCTTTTTCGCACAGGATCAAGATACTGAGATCCTCCGTTTGTTTCGGGTAGCTAGGGAAACTAAAGCCACGCAAGTACCAGTTTGCTATTTTGTGAAAAATGGGGTCCTTATAAGAAAATGGTGACCTCTTGGATCACCCGCTGGTGATAAGTGGTTAACGAACTTTCAAATTGTTTTTTCTAAGTCATATCGACAGGACATTTTAGTCTGGCAAATGAAATTCACTTGACTGGTCATTGGGGAGTTAATGAGACTTATCACAAAATTCTGAATCATTTTCAATGGCTGAAAATTCAAAGTGATATTTTTAAATATTTTAGATTTTTTCACACTTATCAAATGGTACAGAAACCGAATTAGAAGATAACTAAGGGTCATCTGGAACAGCCTATTGTATTTGAAGAACCATTTAGTAGAATATGGTAGACTGTGTAGTTCCCTTACCTACGACCAAGTCAAGCAACCAATACTTGTTGATCATAATGTGGGCGTTCACATGATTCCTGGGGCAAATCTTTCGAGGAACATTAAAACAAAAATCATAGTAAAGGCCTTGATAATTTTTTAAACTATTTGTTCAATCAAGGGTAAAATTTTCTAGCAAGTAATGTGTAAAGTCTGCATCCAACAATTTAAGTCTTGTACCAATCGTCCTGAAAGTCAAGGCGCGTTAGAATGGTATCATCAAACGCTGAAGAATAGTATTAAGTCATATTGCTTTGATACAGGAACAGTTTGATGGAAAGGTGTTCATTTACTGTAATTTGCTTGTAGGGAATCATTTCAATAATCATTAAATTTTAGTCCTTTTAACTAGTGCTTGGACATACTGTCTGTGGATGATTGGGGTTATTAAAAGAGAAATTTCATTCAACCGACGCTTCAGAAATTAATCTGGTTGATTATGTTTCTGACTTCAAATACAAGTTCTCAAAGGCTTGTGATGCAGGAAGAACTAATCTTCACTCGTGTCAGTCAATAATGAAATTACGGTATGACAAAAATACAAAGGAAAGGAGTTTTCAGCTGGTGATAGAGTTCTGGTTCTCTTACCTATACCTGAAAATCCTCTTCAGGCGAAGTATTATGGACCTGATACAGCTCAAAAGAAAGTAAGTGAGTTAGTTTACATAATTAACCCTTATGGGAGGCGACAATAGAAATAACTTAGCCATACAAATATGTTGAAGTCGTATGTTCATAGAGATAGCGTTCTTAATAAATGAGACAATTTAGCTTTACCTGGCCCATACAGTGAGGACTTAAACGATGGTATGCAATCCGAAAGTAGTGGCTGTTATGTAATTAATTTTAGGAATTCAGAAATAGTGAACAATCTGGACCAAAAAGGTTGGTATCTAACGCCATGAGAAAATAGTGAAGTAAAAAGCTATATGTGAATATAAGCACTTGTTTCCAGACGTTACAACTCGATTAAATAAAATTTACTGTGACGTCGAAATTGTAGATTCAACACCTGTGAAACGATACCTTTACAGGAGAAATCTTCTCGAACAGGAATGTCTGAAAAAAAAAAAGAAATTCAATATTAAATGGAGAATGATTTTATAGAACCAAGTCAAAGTCATTGCAGTTCATCGTGTATTGTAAGAGACGAAACCAGATAATACTTTACACATGTGCAACGACTATACAAAACTAACCAGTTTCACCATAGCAGATTAACTTTATATGCTAAGAATCAATGGCTATGTTGAACAAATTGAAAATCCAAACTGTGTCACCAAGTTTGACCTTTGGAAAGGATTATGGCAAATTCCACTCACTGCGAGAGGAAAGAAAATTTCGTAATTGATAACTCCAGTTGGACTTTGTCAATAT
>JAECUM010060788.1:0-17015 GCA_016617855.1 Megalonaias nervosa
AACACATTTTAATACCAATAATCAATTTTTACTTGATTTTTCTTTCATGCCAACAGATATTGTGCATGGAGACATGAATAGACTTATTTGGATTCGTAAGTTAGATACTTTGTATCCTAATGCCCTTAATACCAATACCCTATATAAAATTGCATATATATTTTTTGTATTGATAAATTGTATATCCTTTATAACAATATAATTATATCTCTGACCGTTTGTCTCTATTTGATTTTATTATTTCAGTGAAACCATAGGGAGCGCCGCCCACTTACACCGTTTGACGTCATGTGCATATTGACTAACACCGCGTGACGTCACGGGATCCGTTGCAATACGACACGTGCATGTTCTAATAAAGAAGAAGGAGAAAGAAATAACTGGCTTTTACTTATTATAAGTGAATGATTTCTTTAAAGTAAAAACAGTTTTCATAATAGGTTCTTCAAAACTTACATATTGTAATATATAGTAAGTGTACGTAAACGTTAGCTACGATCTAAGTGATAACGACAGTTATACCTTTCTTTGATCATTTTGTTTTGAACAATTGTTTTGAAATTATATATTTGTATATTGCAATCTTCAAACGTATGAGCTTGCGCAGAAAAAAAAGTGAATTTTTCCCGTTAATAGCAGGCTAGTGGAGACAGGTGGGGGCGTGACGATTCTTCAATTGGTGGTTGCATTTTTCGAAAAATTTAAGGCTTAGATGTGTACTTCATAGTTTTTACTTACACAATAAGGAGGATTGAACCTGCGCTGAGACTCCCTTCAGTTTTATAACACGATGAGGGCGAACTCAGGTAGTATCTCTGCAGAAACAACAATAAAATAATAATAATGATGATAATAATAATAATAATAATAACGACAGTGATAATAATGGATAGAATATAAAGAGTGACAGAAAAGTTTGAAACAAAACATTTAAATTACAAAAAGAGTGCGATTATCACCATGTTATCGATACAAAGATGGTGAGATTGTCTTTGCATCCGCTAAAAGGCACTGAACGTTTTAGAATTAAATTCTAGTATTCTGATGTAATTAATTAATTAAGCTGGTAATATTCTACACCAATATTGTTCTTTAGTACATATTTATATGGTTATAGAAATTTCATTATATTCTTGTGTTATCAAAACCACTTCATTCTTAGGTTGAGAAAGCTTCGATTAATACTGGTTATTTCGCTATAAGAAGAGCTTTTCAAAGGGATTGACATTGTACGGGCGAAAAGAATTTGCATGAATTCAAGATAAGAATATTTTTTTCTATTAAATGCTGAATGTTGAAGCCATCCCTGATATTCTTCACTGATAACAAGATTGACAAATTACCCGCTGTGGTGGACATATTGGATGTTCGATTGGCACCATTTTCGTTTAGATCAATAAAAGTATTTTGGTGAAAACCTTATTACATTATTACCATTTTAGTCAGGGGGAGTAACCACAGCAAGATTTCGAGACAGGCGTCATGGTAGATATATTGGATATACGATTGTCACCATTTTCATTTAGAACCAGCTAGGTATCATAATAAGTCTATTGGTGAAAGACCAATGTTGAAACAATCTTATATTTGGAAGTTGAGATAAAAATATGTTTAAGATAGCCACCATTGTTGCCATATTCAGGGTCAATATGCATCATTTTAATTTGGGACCAACTCGACACCATAAGAACTCTTCCGATTGAAAACCCCATTTTCCAAAAGAGGTTTTATTTAAGAGGAATACCGACAACAAGATTTTCAAGACGTGGCCATATTGGAAGTCAGCTAAACACCATTTTAATTTAGGATCAGTAATACACTATTGGTTGCGCTTAACATATATTACACACTCCTGATAGAGTGACGGGTGTAAGGTGAAGTTGTTTGCATTTGAAACATGCACAGTGGAGAGAATGTCGGTATACCTCAATGCTGCTATTATGTACTGTGGCTGAAATTTCTTTACATGTTGTACTTGTGGAAATCGTGCATGATCTAAGAACACGGTTGATATAAAATGGTTGCTCCCATGTGCTCGAAAAATCAGCCTATATTAGTCCAAAGTACACTAGCTTAGCAGATATTAAAAACAGTGAAAACGAATTTTGTCAACGTACTCAATGATAAATTCTGGAAGCGCAATAAATGAATTACAAACTATAAAAGTTATCGACTTGGGGGTGGGGGTGTGTGTGCAAAATTTACCTTTGAAGTCCAGGAAGTGCAAATGACCAAGTGAAGCAAGCAGTTTTTTGGTGGTGTTTTCGTTTTTTTAATAGGTGCACATGTGAAATAAGGCCAAGCGGTATACTATATAACCCAAACTACACCCGTCAATCACACAACAAAATAAAGAGAATTAAAATTAACAATACCTAATATATGCAAGGTCTTTTTATACAGCCAGGATAACCAGTGAGGAAAATATGGCAAATTTTCTCTTTAAAAATCAAACCCGATGCAAAGTACATAGCTGTAACGCGCAACAATAATAAGTCTTCTGATGAAACCCCATGTTTATATGACATTCCGTTTCGGAGGTGTAACAATAACAAACTTTTCAAGACGGCTGCCATGTTGGATAACAAATGAACACCATTTCTATTTCGTACAAACTAGACATCATAAGAAGTCATATGGTGAAAGCACAATGTCGATAAGACCAACCATCTATGACAAGTTACTATAATAAGATTTTCCAGATGGCCATTGTTGCGGCCCTATAGGAAGATAGATTAGCACCATTTTCGTTTACAACCAATCAGACGTCATAAAACGTCTTTCAATGAAAACGCCATGCTGATTTGATCATTCATTTAGGAGATTTATTTATAACAAGATTTTCAAGATGGCCACTATGGGGGCAATATTGGATGTCTGGGAGTCACCATCGCATTTAGAACCAACTAGTTTTAAGAAGGCTTTAAGTAAAAACCGCATATTGATACAATAATTCACTCAGAAGAAGCACTGATAACAAAATTCTCAAGATGGCAGCGGCAGCAATACTGAATCAGCGAGTGACCCCATTTTCATTTAAGACCAACTAGACATCATACGTCTTCCGGTGAACACCCCATGTCAATATCACCTTTATTCAGAGTGAGTAGCGATAATAACATTTTCAAGTTGGCTGATGTGGCGGCCATACTGGATAGTCGATCGCCATCAATTCCATTTGGGACAACCGGACATCATAAGAAGTATTTCAGTGAAAACCCAACGTTGGCATCAGAGGGATTAGCGATAACAAGATTTTCAAAATGGCCTCTGTAGCGGCCATACTCGACCCTAGATCGGTACCATTTACATTCCGGACCAACTGGACATCATGAGAAGTCCTTTCATGAAAACGGAATGCCAATATGACTTTTAGTTCAGGAAAAGTAGCGATAATAAGATTTTAAAGATGACTGCCATCGTAGCCATATTGGAAGTAATATCGGTACTATTTTAATTTAGGACCAACTTATCATCATACCCATACATTGAATAGGAGTAACATTAACACGATTTTCAGATTTTTACATTAAACATTAGATCGGCAACATTTTCATGTAAGTCCAACTAGACATCAGAAGAAGCCTTCTAGTGAAAGTCCAATGTCAACATGACATTCAGCTGAAGAGGATTAGAAGCAAAAAGATTTGGACCAACTAGACATCATCAGAAGTCTCTTTGGGGAAAACCTGTTGTTGAAAGTGTTACTTGTAGGCTCGTACAATAATAACAAGGGAAAAGAGTGAAGACAACAAGCTTTGTATATTTTAACAAAATAATTTATTTCCCTAGAAAACAATGTAAAATTGGAAAACAGGACTTACGGTTTGTGAATATAATCCAAAATTTAGTCCTAAGAATAAAAAATACAAGTCCTATCACTAAATAGTTCTATTAGAATCCAGGTTCGAATCTCGACGACGTTCAAATATGGAAGGCGATGACGTCAGATGTGGTCCTTGTACAAAATAACAATTCTCAATTGAATCACAGTTTATGTTTCCGAATAATTCCAGAATAAATTTCCACTGAATTTCTTTCTCCCAGAATTTATAAAACAGTACACTCGTTTGGTTTTCTAGAGAATAAATTATTAAATTGCAAACACAAATGAACTTCAAAAAATAATCTGGTTTCAACAATAAAAAAAACCTATCCGGCCTTCTAGGTATCAGGAATACAACTGACTGACGAACTAACTAACTATTTGAATTATACTGGCGTGCGCACACAAGTGCATGTGCCAGTAATGACTGACGAGCGCTCAGAAAGGGTTATATATTCACCCGAATTATCATCCCGTTCTCGCGAGATAGATTACGTGGTCTCATAACGCTTGAAATACGCAATAAGAAAAATGCCATTCGTCACGTAGGAAGAACCCCTATCTACTATCACTCTGAAATAAATATAAAAATAAAACACTGTTTATTTAGACTAGACGAGATGACCTTGGCAATAGCAAATCGTTTTCGCGTAGCGATTACACTACCGCGGACCAAGGTAAACTAAAAATATTACTAATGTAATGCGTTTTACGTCTTAGATTAACAGAATTGCTGAAAAAGAATTTTGAATCCCGTAAAATAATCAGTATAATAAAATGTAATGAAACAAAAATAAAATAAAAAAGAATTTTAAAACTAACACACAAGCAATTTAATTACATATACGTAAGAAAAGGAACATCCAATTAAGCGGAGCGATACCAAAATTTTCAAAGTATGTACTGGGGTGGCTATATTGAACGTCTGAGGGGCACCATTTTCATTTGGACTTACCAGACCTCGGAGATAAATATGTAGTAGCGATAACTTTTGCTATTGGACGCTTGGACGATGGGCGATAAACCATCCCATAAGCTTTTCTGGTCTATGACCAGTAGAGCTAATAAAATCACAATTAAAGACCATAAAACGGGTGCATTAAATGGTAAATTATTATAATGAACACGTCGTTTAGATGCATTTTAATATCATTCCCACTGCTTAAACATGTCCAAGCCGAAAATCATTTTAATAGGTTTAAACTTTAAAGACGTAAGTTATCACAGCCAGAGTTTTCTACCATCCGAATGATCCATTCTTCCGGCTGAGAAAAAAACAATAACTTGTCATTATTGATTAACATCACGGCGGAAATGTGTTGTGTGTGCACGGGCAACAATTATTACTCCCGGTTCGGTATCCACGATTATAGTCCCAGTATATTTTAGGGCATTTTTCCTCTCTCATTTTGATGGTGATACAAGATTTAGATTTAAGCATTCTTGGTATTGATTTAAAGGCAATTTTTTATTCTTTAGAATTTGAGCATTATGATGTGGTTGTCTGTGTGTATTTTAGGGACAGTACACAGTGAGTAATGAGGCATTAATGCTGATGAAGTGAAATCTGTGACATCGCCCCCCCCCCCCCCAAAAGCCCGATAACCTATGACAAGAACTTCACATCTTTGAAGATGTTTTAGACTGAGATATGATTTATTATGAGTTGGACACAGTGGAAAGTTCGGTACTGAGAAACAAATGTAGAGATTATATAAGAAAAATAATTGTGACCCGAGTCAACTCAAGAAGGGAAGTCTTAATTGTTACACAGGAAAAGAAGCTAGTGTTGTTTGTTGCTAGTAACTCAAGAAATGAAAACAATATTGTTTGTTACTAGTAACTCAGGAAATGAAGACTGTTGTTTCTTACTTGCAACTCAGAAAACGATTACTGTTGTTTCTTACTCGTAACTAAGGAAACGATGACTATTGTTTGTTACTTTTAACTCAAGAAATGAAGATAGTGTTGTTTGTTACTAGTAACTCACGAAATGAAGATAGTGTAAGCATAAAAGTACTTACGTATGTTGGAGTTGAAGCCTCAGTTTCACCAAAGACAGCTAGTTCGTCTTTACCACCAGGATTACACAGAAGCACCACCTGAGTAATTCTGGATTAACAAGCGTTGATCAATATTAAGCTCTTGGAATATGTGGCAAGTACGAGTGTCTTTATATTATATTTATAATTATGTGACTATTATTCATTTTAAACAGCGTTTACTTACAATTCTATCAATTTGATATATTTTGATAGTTGTTAGATGTCAGTTCTATGTGCTTTAATACTTATTATCATTTGAATACTATACACTTAATTAGCGGGTACTTCTTACTTCTGTAAACACTATACACTTAATTAGCGGGTACTTCTTACTTCTGTAAACACTATACACTTAATTAGCGGGTACTTCTTACTTCTGTAAACACTATACACTTAATTAGCGGGTACTTCTTACTTCTTGTAAACACTATACACTTAAATAGCGGGTACTTCTTAGTTCTGTAAATACACGAACCTTAAATAGTGGGTACTTAAACAGTGAATACATATAATTGATATTATATACTTTATTAGTTGGTAAATGCCAATTAGATGCACTTTAATAGTTATAATTCTATGAATATTACATACATAAATAGTGGATACATGCAAGTTAGGCGTCCTTTACAATTAAACGAAAAATACCAGTGTTAAGAATCGTGTTTGATTTGTTTTTCACTATTGGATTCCAAATAACTTGGTTAGGTTAAGTCTCCTTTCATGTGATGTTTTGCAGAGCTGAAATGCACATTGTTAGTGTTATAGAGACACGAGTAAGTGACTGAAGTGGGTGATGCGACTTAAATAGTTGGCTTTGGAACGCAGTTTAATGCCGCCACTCTGACAGGTGTGTGCGTGTGCGATTTAATTTTAGATACAAGAGATTACGCTATAATATGCTATTTTTAGGATATATTTATAATGCACACTGCAAGCCTACCAATCTTCCTGCTTTGAATAGAAATAAAATTGAACATGAAGATAATAACCTTCCTCTGTCCTGAGATGTGTACTCCGCTACTAGACATTCGTCCTGGGTCTGAACCCCAACATCCTTTCCGGGTCTGAGTGTAAACTGAACGGAACTCTGTTGACCACAATCGTAGAACTGTTTAGTGCCTTTTATGAAAATAAGTTGACAAGACTGAAAAATGTAAAATATCAAGTGTGACATGTATACAGTAGACATTACAGACTGAATCAGAGACTAAAGATTAAATGTCTAATGAAGCCACCAATCAGAGACTAAAGATTAAATGTCTAATGAAGCCACCAATCAGAGACTAAAGATTAAATGTCTAATGAAGCCACCAATCAGAGACTAAAGATTAAATGTCTAATGAAGCCACCAATCAGAGACTAAAGATTAAATGTCTAATGAAGCCACCAATCAGAGACTAAAGATTAAATGTTTAGTAAAACCACCAATCAGAGACTAAAGATTAAATGTCTAATGAAGCCACCAATCAGAGACTAAAGATTAAATGTCTAATGAAGCCACCAATCAGAGACTAAAGATTAAATGCCTAATGAAGCCACCAATCAGAGACTAAAGATTAAATGTTTAGTAAAACCACCAATCAGAGACTAAATATTAAATGTCTAATGAAGCCACCAAGTTTATAAAGTTAAAGTTCACTTAGTTGTATTATTTTTCACAAGCTTTGGAATTTTAAACAGTAATTGAACCTTAGTTATTTTATCCAAACAATAATATTCTTGTATGTGCATGTGTAATTCAGATATTCTTGTACGTACATGCACTTCATATATTATTGACGGTCTATGTTGGTCTTAGAGGTCAAAGAAACCGAGTAACCCGTAGAAAACTATCAATCTGATACCTGTGACTCTTTTTTCTTGTACAAACCTACTCTTCAGTAATCAACTGGAGAATTTAGTAAATTTAGTAAGAGATTTTAAAGTTTTGGAGCCAGTGCACATTTCAATTTCCCTCCCATCTCATCCCCACCCCAAATTCTGACACGTATGGTGGCCACTGAGTTACTTAAACCCCGCAACCTCCAGCGAGTCAAGCCTTTTGAACACCAATCATTTCCCACGTCTTCAAAACTGAATCCGCAAGTGTTATTGAAAAGTAAGCGAAGGACTTTAAACTCTGTTCCCTAGTTTAATACCACTGACTTGAATTTGTGTCATGGATGTCATCAACTTTATTCAATCTTTTTAAAAGATTTCGTAATACAACAAGACATGCAGCCAACATCGGATATTGTTGTTCTGCGTAAGGAAATTTGGCGATATTGATCCATAGAGGTGTTTTATTTTGGCGATTGATATTTTGTCATTTTCTGCAAGTTATGAGAAATATATAACGTACGCACATTTGGAAAGACAGCGTCATTATTGTAAATCTCTCATGACTTGATCTGCGGTACTAATAAAATAAAGAATTCAACAACATTGATGATTTTAATACAATTCTATACATGTTTTTAAATGTCACTACTGAATCATGTAGAAACATATTAAATGTGCTATTTTTACATTTATATGTATTTATAAAATGTCTCTACTGATGAAATGTATTTTAAATACAAGAGAATATTCAAACGCATTTGTTTTCTCCTGAAAAATTCAATTAGAAATGTCAAATGAAATACATTGCAACAGATGGTTTTAAAGCATTTTTTCCTCTCTGATGATAACAAGAGTTAGATTTAGGCATTCTTGGTACTGACTTAAAGGAAATTGTTAATTCTTTAGAATAAGAACATTATGGTGTGATTGTCTGTGTGTATTTTGGCGACAGTACATAACGAACTGATGCCGATCCGGAACTTAAATCTGTGACCCATTGCAGGGTGCTTTTTTTTTACAGTCCGACCTCTCAAAAAGGCCGCATAACCTATGCCAATATCTTCACTGTGAGCTCAAGTCTGAAAGCACATTAGATGAACATATGGTTTATTGGGATTTGGATACACTGGAAATTTCAGTACTGAGAAACAAATATAGAGACTGTATAGGAATAATAACTGTGACCTGAGTCCATTTACATTGAGCTGGAAGTGGAGAACCCGCGTTGAATATATCACAACCTGCCATGGTTCGTGCCCTTCACCTGAATTGTAAAGCTAATATTATAATATTGGGTGAAACTATTAAAATAGCCATTGAAAGTGTTCATTGATATCTGCTTAATTTATTCACAGTTGAAAAATGTTTGTTAACTCTCGAAATTCGTTGCCAGTAACCGTTTTCCCAATCGTGTCAAAATTTGTCCATTTCAAGAGGTCCTTCCATGGTTCGTGCCCCTATTTTTTCTTACTTCAGTTTTTTTACATTTTACATTTGTTAATTTGAAAAAGAGGTAGATTTCAGCTATAAAATGGTATTTTTGTCCTACCGCTAGTAGAATCAAACAAGTATGTTAAAGCCAAGTGGGCACTAATTATAGATAACTCTGGCAATCTTTTATCCATTCAAAGGTCACATATTTCGTTTTTTGTATACAAAGTTTACAGCATTCTATAGTGTTATGTATATTTAATTCATATTGTGTGCTTAACTTTTGTCCGTGATTGTAAGTTGTAAACAGAATATTTACGTAGCTAACTTTTGTCCATGATTGTAAAATGTAAAAAGAATGTTTACGTTGCAAGAGTTCAAGGCCGGTCTTGTTTACAGTAGGACTAGGTTTTACCGTTAGAAATATTCACATTTCGTTACAATGTGGATCAAGTGAAAATGCGTATAAATAAGGATTTGATACAAATAATTAACTCCTTTTTAAGATCAGTCTGTCAGATATAACTCTAGAGAAATTAATTACTAAAAGTATTCATTGAAATTACTAAAATGCTCATTGAATTTTGTGTTTATAAACGCTACTTTGGATTATTGTGAACTCATTTAAAGACATTCTGTATTGCGTCAACGTGTTACATCAGGACATTAAAGACTATTGCAGTTCATTCGGAACATTCTATATTTTTGGACTTGTGACAGGATTATTTGGGATTTAATTCCCAATAGTGTAAGTATCTCATGAATTTTCACTTTGTATTGTAGAGAAATAAGTAACTTGTTGATTTTACTTAAACTGTTGGCTTTGCTTCTTTCTGACACACATTTTAAGACCTAGAGTTGTGACAACACAATAGAAGTACGTAAGTACACCATCTTAAAAGCGCACATGGGAAGACATATTAAAATTTTACTAGTCTTTCAACAACTTGAAAATAAAATTCACCATTTCGTCAGCACGATCGAAGTTTTTTCAGGCAAATTAATTTTCTTCGACAAGCCCGCTGAACACTTTATTTAGAATACAAAAAGGGCCCGATCTGAAATTATAGGGGCCCCGGGCGTCGGGAAATCGGATTTTTTTTAACATTGATAATACTTTATATACGATTGTTTGTCAATAAATTGGCATCACATATAGTACAAACTATACTCCTTCACTGAGTCTTCGTTGACAGAGAAGATAAAATCACCATTTGTATTTATAAAAAGATGCAATAATGCATTAGTGTAATTTATTTCAACGTTTTGAGCAACACATTTTGAAGATAACAGGTGAAATTAGATTTTTTTAAAATGTACACGATTCTTCTTGATCAATATTATACCTTTTGGTGAACTACTTCTGTATTAATGATACAATCGTTTTTATATTTTTAGATTTCACACAATGAAAAATGTAGTGCTGCTACTTTTATCTCAATAACTTTAGCATCCTATTTCTCCATTTTGCTACTTTTAAATCTGAGATCACATTTCACATGTAAGTTCGGTTATTGTCAGTCATTAAATATCAGTGAATTATAATCGATTGGAGAAATCGAAATCTTTGTTTTTTTCCTTTTGAAATGAATTTGATTCGGCTTAAGTTGTTTGTTTGGTTGCTTGGTTATATCATGTCAAGAAAATGGGAGCTAAAAGCCATTCCAAAAGACACACCGAAGGAGTTGACCCCGGGCTGATCTGCGTGGGTTTTGAATCTGCGACCTATGGATTACGAGTCCATAACTCAAATTTAATAGGATTAACGTCTCTTGCATCATAACAATATTACAGCTAACTAAAAGCTTTGACTTGGTAAATACTGCCGGGATTTACTGTCCGATGGCATGGTAACCCACGGTTTTTGGATCTGAGTGTTAAACAGACCAGTGACAATCTTTATTTGTGTATCAAAAGATAACGGGTTGTTACCATCTAGCTCATTTTAACTTGCAATTCCCTTTGTATGCTAGTCTCAAATAATACTTAGAATTGGAGGGTTTTCTGTCACTGTGGCGGTAGGTGCTGCATCCATTGAGTAAATTTAATTCTTGCGTGTCCTCCAAACTTACCGCAACGCCATTGCAGTTATTCTGCCACGCGGTAGGATCCGACTCCGTAAAGTCATAGCACGGATTGTAAGAATACTGATAGAACCCTCGAGGGTCATACATATCCTTGAATCTGGAATAAAAAAATAAAAAAAATCTTGCTTAAACTCGCGTGTCACAAGTTTGTCAATTTTAAAAAAAAAAAAAAAAAAATCTGAAAGACTTCTGTGGTAATTGACACAGTTTGAAAGAACTGTGGGACAGTATCAGGTTGAGCACAAAATTTGGATATGTCCTAGATCAGCCGGCGCGACGCCATGATGGCCCATGGCGGATCCCCCTCTTGTGATATTACCTAAAACCCGCTGCCCCTCCGCATTCGAGAAGATTACCAGACGTTCCAGTCCGTCATAGCTGTTGGAATTATATGACATACTAATTTTCATAGAGTTATTAATTAAAACATTTAGCGGTTTCACTAGTGAAATATGTAAGTACAGCCCAGACACAAACGTTCATACTTGTAACGAGACTCTTGAAGATAAACTGCTTAACAACCATTACTCTAAATAAATAAAATAAACACTCATTTTATTAAAAAACAATAATTTTCCGGCAAAATACCAATAGATGTGGAGAAATGTCCTTGAAATATCAGAAAACATGAACTATTAGAATCTCAATTATTATTGAAGTCAACAGAATAATTTACTATTAAACTGTACAAATTTCTGGCATATGATTCAACACGTTAATCATTCTTCGTGTGCTACATCTTCTAAACAATAATGAAAGTTTCACACTGGATTTTCTCGTTATGTAAAATCATATATTATAGAATATGCATGGGTAGATTTTTGTTTTGTTTTTGTTGGTTTTAACGGTACTTTGAACACATTAATGACAGACAAAGGCGATGACAGCAACAATAAAAAATAACTACAAAAATAGTAACAGAAAAAAACGGCAATATAAACAATAATATAAACACATATTCACGATGAAAGAGTGCATCTTGAACATGTATTTATGTATGTAATATACCTTGGTTCGCCATTTTTAAGCCCGACAGGGCTCAAATCTACAACTCCATGGTCTCCACACCGACATGTGCAACTGGAAAGCTTGTCGCATTTCGTGTACTGCGCGTTTTCCAGTCTAGATGGCACCGCTTGTACTAAAAGCACAAGCAAAAGACTCACGTGACGCATCTCCTTAGCTGTGTACAATATTTTTTTTTTTGTCAAGGCCACCAATTTCGTGTTAATTGACCTTACACTCAATCCTTTCCAACAAATTATCACTGAAAAACTTCATCACTTATTCTTCAAACTAAAAACATCTCAATTCGTCGTAAAACATCAGCACTATAATGAAGTCACTGTTATTTATTCTACATTTAGTAGATCCAATCAATTCACGCAGATAGTTATAACATTCAGTTGCAATTTTCCGTGTCAATTTACTCATGTATATACTCATACAGTCAATGTACAACTACACTGATAATTAAGAAAGGTAAATATGGTGTTATGTACAATATCGGGGTCAGTTTGGATCGGAAAATAGTGGTTACATGGCGGTTTGATAAAGTACGATAAACAATCGACTGATAATCTTTGCCTTAGTTAAGTTATGAGGCGCCGTAGCGGACAAACGCTGGTCCAATCAGAACGTTGCCGTTGAAATTTTAATGTCATATGTTCAGAATTCCAATTTCACGTGCTGTATTAAAAATGCCTGTCCTTAAAGTTCCATTTTCTAGGTGGAAATTTTAGATTGTATCTGTTGAATTAAACAGTGGTGGTTGAACGTTATATTTTCTATGTCGAGGGTTTAGATTGTGTCGTTTGAATTACACGGCGGTGGTTGAAATTTCAATGTCATACGTCGAGAATTCCTAATTTACGTATTGATTCAAAGAGTGTATGTTGAAAGTTCCATTTCATATGTTGAGTATATCGATTTCATCTGTTGAATTACACAGCGCTGGTTGAAAATTCGATGTCCAATGTCGAGTTATTAGATTGTATCTTCTGAATTACACGGCGGTTGTTGAAATTTTAATGTCATTTATCTAGAGTTTCAGTTTAACATGTTGAATCACATTGATTTGCTGAAAGTTCCATTTCGTATGTTGAGTTTTTAGATTGTATCTGTTGAATTACACAGCGGTGGTTGGACATTTTATTGTTCTTGTCAGAATTGTTATTTCTGTATGGTGAAATGATGTGTTGGTGTTAAAGTAACATTACAAAATGTCCACTTTAACAATTCAAAATAATATCGAGTATTAAGATACATCATTCGTGTATTCAATTATGAGCCGCCATTACATTTCGTGTATTCACAGTTTGAAAGTTACCATTCACAAGGAGGTTGCTTCTCGTTGCTGTGAAATTCAACAGATGAAATCTAAATACTCGCCATATGAAATGGAATTTTCATCACAAACAGTTGCATACAACGTTTGAATTAGGGATTCTCGACATATGATATTGAAATTTAAAAAATATACACTGTAAAACGTCGACATAGGAGATAGAACTTTAAGCCACCACTGTATAACATATAAAATCTCGATCTAGGAAATGGAACTTTAAGGACATGCAGTTTGATCCAACACGTGATATGGGATTTATCGACATGCGACATCGAAATTTCAATTGCAACTTTCTCACTGGACCAGCTTTTGTCCGCTACGGCGCCTCATACAAGTCTACATGGAAACTGACAAAACGTCCATTCCTCCCACAAGTCAGTCAGACGTGGTTCGGCATATTCAAACTGCTATGACGATTAAGTCGATCGTAGTGAGAAAACGTCGAAAAACCGATGATCCAATACAACTGACAAGGTGTAATGCTTTGTATAAACACAGACAGAAGGATGGTTCGTCGGAAAATTTGTGTCGGATGGTCCAATACTTAGATGACTGTCATTACATATCGTATAAAAAATTCATATGGGAATAACATCAACATTTTCTAAAAATGTTATCTAAGTTCTCAGTTTGTTCTCAAAGCTTATACAAATCATGATTTCATACTTAAATCTATTTCTATTTAAAGCACATATACATCTATTGGCAAAAGAAAAATAGTTGTTTTTTATCAAGTGTCTCTGCAGACATTGTCTTGAATTTCAGAAGTTTGTGAAATAAACGGTTTATATGTTCAAATAGTATTACAAATAGAGATATCCCTACTTTTTGAAGAAAAAAATGTGGCTTACCTGTTACGTATATGTAATTAAATTGTTTGTGTGTTAGTTTTTAAATTCTTTTTTTTTTATTTTTGTTTCATTACATTTTATTATAATGAATATTTTCATGGGATTCGAAATTCTATTTTCAGTAATTCGATATTTTCTTTTAGTAAATGTTGTTTATCTAAGACGTAAAACGTGTTACATGAGAATTATTTTTAGTTAACCTAGTTCGTCTTGGGTTGGGAAGTTCGTAAACAGGAAGTTAAAATGATTGGTCATTATCAAGGCCATACTTTGCTTGCGTGATCACCATGTGTAAACAACGTTTCTTTATTATTGGTTCTTAAGTGGGGCTACACTGGTGTACGTGATAGATCTCTTGTAGTAAGAGACCACATGACCCATCTCGCGAGACTTGAAATGATGTTTTGGGGATTTAAATACGCGTTCTTAATATTTTTCTGTGAGAGTCGTTTTAACATCTTGAAGGAACAAGGTGGGTTTTTTTTATTGTTGCCAGATTATTTGTTTTTCATCTGTTTTTTGGATTTAATAATTTATTCTCCTGGAAACTCAACAAGTTGACTTTTTTATACAAAATTCTGAAATATATTCAGTGGACATTTATTCTGGAATTATTCGGAAACAAAAACTGTGATTCAACTGAGGAATTGTTCATATTCGTACATGGACCACATCTGACGTCATCGCCTTCCATATTTGTATGTCGTCGAGATTCGAACCTGGATTCTAATAGAACTATTTAATGATAGGACTTGTATTTTTCATTCTTAGGATTAAATTTTGGATTATATTCACAAACCGTAAGTCCTATTTACTAATTTTTGCATTGTTTTCTAGGGAAATAAATTATTTTGTTAAAATATACAAAGCTTGTTGACTTCACTCTTTTTTTCTGTTACATTTGTACGAGCCTACACGTAACATACCAGTATCGCACATACCTCACCCCCACTTTTTCTTCTCTGTCACGTTGCCCAATTCTCATGAAACTTCACTGCAAAATTACAGTTATGTAGACACAGCTTCCGAATGATTTAGGTTTCCCGCTGCCATTTTTTAACGGGTCTACACACATACATAGAAGCAGCCAATTTCTTTGAACGGGAGTACTACGTGTAGGTAGAAGTGGACATTTGTAACTGGTATACTGCACGTAGGTAGAACATGGGCGCCCGTACACAAGAACAAGGGGTAGGGAGCACTTGACCGCCCTCCCCTCCACCGATTTCACATCTAAACATGTTTTCGCCTAAATCGTAAAACTTAATAGCTAACCTAACATGCCCCCACCCCCACCCCCGGTAGAATTAGCATTTTGTTAACGGTTGTACTACACGTAGATATAGCATCTAATTTATTATCGGGTGTACTACACGTAGGTAGAAGTGGCGAATTTGATAACGGGTGTACTACATAGGTAGAAGCGGCAGTTTTGTTAACCTGTGTACTTCATGTCACGTAGGTAGACGTAGCACGCGATTGTTTGGATTCAGTCACAGATTAAGGTAAGCAGAGGTCAAATTGTGATGTAAGTTTCTGCAACATCAGTCATATTTGGTATATAATTTTTTCATAAGTCTTAAGAGATTAGATGCACTTGGGTGGATGACGCGTTCCATTGATGGGAGAGATTTTAAAAAAAAGCCCAGTTTTATGTGTTGTTGTATCAGTCAATCTTTTGATAGTTATTTTATTCATGGTTGATTCATAAAATCATAACAGAAATCAAGAGACAAAGTTTCCATGGAACTTATTCGTTTATTATATAACTACGTTCATCAAACGTTTGATTTCTACACTCAACATAATAACTGCCATTTAAAGGTATGTGTAGTCAAAATCTACAAAATTACACCCATTATTGAAATAGTCTTTTCTTAACGCCTTCATGATCTGTTTGACTTTTACTATAAACTGGGCACAAGTTATCAAATCCATATATATATATATATATCAGGATTTACAAGTCCACTTGCCCGACTCCCGGCACAAATTCAAATTCGGTTCGAGCAGGGCAAGCTCACATTTCTAAGGATTTGTATGGAGGATTTACAAATCCACTTGCCCGACTCCCGGCACAAATTCAAATTCGGTTCGAGCAGGGCAAGCTCACATTTCTAAGGATTTGTAAGGAACTTGCCCGCAGGCAAGTACACAAAAATTGAGAGAGGGATACAAGATGTAAAAAATTTTATTGAACGTCGGTGGTCAGGGTATAATACAGTAACACTGCGTAACTTATCAGTTACATTGTAATCGTAATATTATATATATATATATATACATGTATATATATATATATATATATATATATATATATATATATATATATATATATATATATATATACGTATCAGGGATACGCCGACTTTCCGGTAGTTGGTCACATTGCTGACTCTAAACAATAGGCTTTTCAAAGATTGTTTTGATGCATATCGTCGATTTTATGGTGAGTTGGTGTTAGTTGCTAACATACAACTCGTGAGATTTCTTAACATGTGTGTGTTTGGAAATAAAAGGTACTCGTCCCTAACGATTAACTAACAGGTGGATTTCATTCAAAGCATAACTGATGTTGGAAAAATGTAGAACCCACAGGTGGCGTTT
>JAECUM010060789.1:0-17116 GCA_016617855.1 Megalonaias nervosa
CATCATCTAACAATCGCAGTTTCACGTGGGTACGGAAATGACTTTGGCAATAACCAATCGTTTTCGCGTATTGTTTACTCAAATCTACAAACTATGGCATGCAAAAATCGTGCTTATGCGAGTCATACTACGTTCTAATAAACACGATGTTTCTTTCAAAAATATCAGATCCCGTGAACATAATCATCATGATAATAAAATATAATGATACATAAATGAAATAAAAAGAATTCAAATTTTAACACACAAGTAATTAAACTACATGGTCGTAACAGCATACACTACGGAGTTAATCAGGTTCGAAATAGTGATGCAAGATATATTGCATTTACCAATACAATAGATAATTATTTTTCAGAATTACAACTAGAACAAGAACGACAAGAACAAAAACGAGAACAATAACAACGAAAAATAGAAGAAGAACAACGAGAACTAGAACAACGACTACGAGGAATAGAAGAAAGAGAACAACGAGAATAGAGCAACGAATAGAATAACGACGACAACAACGAGAACAACGAGAACTACGACAACGAATAGAACAGCAACAACAAGAACATCGAGAACAACGACAACAACTACAACAACAACGAAATCAATTAATAAGAGAACAAAAACGACAACAATGATAACAACAACGAGTACAACAGCAAGACGCTCCCGGTGCAACTGGAAGTGGTATTTCTACTCGCCGACGTGACCTCGTTGCTTGCCCGGACAACGTTGTCGCCGAAGTAAACAGACTAGAAATTCTCATCGGGAGAAAACGCGCCGGCAATAATTCCCCAGAAATCATCAACGAGGCACCCGCAATTTGTCAGCGATTATTTACAGGCGGCATCATGGACAATAATGTTTACCAGGCTCTCATCGATGAAATCACCGATGATTACCACAGTGATTAAGGGTAGGCAATTAGATGCAATGACTAAAATAAGATGATTGGGCATGATACTCAGCGTGGACCGATCATGGTCAGGGTGATAAATTCGCGATTACCAGTATACAAAGCGATCTACGGTGATGGACTCGGTGAAGCTATTCAGGGTCTATTCAGAAGGTTAGCCCCAAAAGCAATGCCGATTGCAAAGCAACTGTGGATGAAAGCTATTGACGTTGTTCGTGAAAAAGGTATTGGTGTTGTTGGTGATGTTGCTAGCAAAGCATTTTCATCAATCAAGGATAGACTAACACGATTAATACGACGAAAACCGCAAGCAGAAAAATTACCCAGCACTGAAGTGATGCCTGCAAATGTTAGTAAAATAATAAATCAAGCTGCAAATCATAAACTAGCAGAGTTGGTTGGTGAAAATGAAAAAAATATAACTGCAAATTTAATAGCAGGAGGTGGTTTTCGTGCTAGACGATAACAAATATAATAAAGATGTTTAAGCGTGTATCTGATCCCGCATTCGACATGAACGCACCAGTACTCAAAGATGAGTCTGTGCGCGATTATCAATATTATTCTTATGACGCACGTGAGCCAAATCAGCGTGGGCGAATTGAGCTGCAAGTTCAGGATGCAAGCAGATATTTCTTACCCGCTGAAGCATTTATTGAAGTAGAAGTTGAAATTCTGAAAACAGATGATACTGAATAGGGAGGTGATGTCAGAGTTGGCTTTGTTAATAATGGCATTATGGCGTTATTCAACAGTGCTACATATATGATTGACAGAAGAAACATTGAAATATGCCAGAACGACGTCGACGTTGCCACGACGATATTGGGTCTAGCAAGATATTCCAATGATTATTCAAGATCAGCTGGTCCGTCAATGATGTTTGTGAAGGATACTTCTAACCACCCTGACAACAGGCAGTATAATATATGACGACCAAGAAACAATGCCGACAACGCTGACGCCGATGTGTGGCCGGTGGTTCATGGTGCTAATCCAGATTTCAGCTTAGGATTCGCAGCACGTCGATCAATGCTAAAAGATGGAAGCAGAAGATTTTCATGTGTAATTCCGTTGTCGCATATCTTTGGATTTTGCAGAAATGACAGAAAGATTATTTTCGGGGCCAAGCATACAGTTGTACTCGTACGAAAGGCTATCGACGATGATGCAATCTGGCCGCCTCTCGGTGATGCTGGTAAAGTAATACTAACAAAATTTTCATTGTGGATGCCAACAATGATACCATCACTCGCTGAAGAACAAAGGTTGCTTTCTTTTATGGTAAATCAACATTATCATGGTTGACGATGACCACAGATAGTGTTCAAAGTAACATTAACGGTTTATTTACATGGCAGATAGCATCACAGCAAGGTGTTTCTGCGCCGCGACATATATTTGTTGCTTTCCAAGATGCTGCACGTGTAAACTCACAAACACACAATATAATATTTGACAAACTTGGTGTTACTGAAGTTTCACTGAGAATAAATGGATATGAAGAACCGTCCGAAGACATATTATTGAACTTTGAAAATAATAATGTTGCACGTGCGTAGCATCGTTTGATGACATTCATGGGACGTGATCAAAATATTGATTCTGGTCTGCGAATATCACAACTAGATTTTACAACGCTGTATCGGATCTATTGCTTTTCTCTGGAACATTTGGATTTATTTAGGGAATCTGTCGTTAATATTCACTTTCGAGCTCGTGTGGCAAGAGGAGCTATTGCTAATTACAGAGCAATTGCCGTTATACTCAGGAATAAGACAATGCTACTTGAAGGTGTTTGTGGCTGAACGAGAGTCATTGATGCCCCAGTAGAAAACATGTAATTAAATCGCTCATGATAATTATAATGTCATATCATCATGTCAGTGTCAGTCTGACTCCTGGTCAGATTAAAAACTACAATCAGTATCAAAAGAGAACTGTGGAGTAAAAATATCACTAAACAAAGAACAAATCCAAGTTGGTCTAAATAAACTATCATTATCAGCTCAGGCACTTCAACGAAGCCAAACGATCAAAGACCGGCATACGACTTAATCCTTTTGTGGGTGCCATTAAAGACATCGCTAAGACGGGTGGCATATTTCATCTTCTTACAGCTATACCAGCATTGATGGCCGCTGCAGCCCCAGCTGTTGCAAAAGCAGCTGCACTTGGTACTGTTGAAACTGCTGTTGGGATGGCACTAAAGAAAGCAACAGGACAATGAATAAAAACTCAACAAAAAAAAAGGAAAGGGTCTAAAACTGCCAGGAACCCCCATGTGGTACGGAAAGGGTTTAAGACTGCCCGGGACACATCGTTGATACTCGCCATGTCCAATTTTGATTTACTTGATGCTGCTGAGCGATTAAACATCAAAACTTCAGAGGTGTTTTTATGCATGATGAATTACCACACAAACCAAACAATGTTGAAACTGGTATCATTAATCTCGATGAAAGTTCACGCTCTGGTACTAATTGGGTTGCATACGCAATTGATCCACGTGGAATTGTTTATTTTGGTTCGTATGGATTGGCACCACCAAAAGAATTTGTAAAATATGTGAGTAACATGCATAGTATTCCAATCTGGTATTCAACATTACCAACACAGACAATAACTGATCCGCCAATATGTGGCCGTGAAGTACTCGCTGTACTCGACGCTGTATCATCATCAACACCACCTCATAAAGTTGTGCACGAGTATACCACGTTGTACAACGTTTTAAACAGATCTTAAAATTATAATGGTAGATATTTACGGAATATCTTCTCGCCTGAGTAAAACTCAACAAGGTGTAACTCTTCAAGATGTGAGTAAGCAAGTCAGCGATGAAATATCTAGCATGCTAAATCTTTTAAATATTGATCCAAACGAATTGGTAGTATTTCAAGATCGCAAAGGAAAATTAAAATCAAGTAATGTTTCAGTGTTTGATCTTATTATTCGACATTTTGGAGTACCTGAAGATAGCATATCAGTGTATGATAAAAATGGTAAGATTAAACCAGGTGTTACTTTGCCAACAGTATTAGAAAGTATACTTGGACGAGTACGAAAGATCGGCAACACAATGACTGGCGATCTCAACATGAACAAAAATACAATTATTAATGTAGGAGAACCAAAATCAGACGATGATGTGGCAACAAAAGCAAATATGTAGACAGCAACAACACCACAATCAGAACTGATATTAATAATCGTTTACTAACCGTCGGTGATACAATGACTGGTTCTCCCTTATGGCTAATAATAAAATTACTGGTCTTGGAGAACCAAAATCAAACGATGACGCTGCAACGAAGAAATACGTCGACGATAGCAACATCCCGATGACGACATAGTTAACGGCAATCAATGATAGAATGACAACATTTAGAACTGAATTTTCTAATCACGTACAAACGTATCTGAATTTTCGTAGAAACATAAATAGAGCTATTAATGCATTTTTTGGAAGTCCAGTGGTTATTGATATTAAACTCGTTGACATAAAAAAATTACCGACAGTGTAGTATATACAGTAGCGTCTGGATCAGCATTAAAGGTCACCACTCAATAAGTCCATCAAACATCGTGCTGAGGTTACCGGCATATACAGGTTCTCAGTAATCGGTGATACAAAATTTACGGCATTTACCTCAATATTGCTCCGTCTTCAACAATCTGGACCTTCTGTATTGTTAGTATTACTAGATCAAAACGACGAAGTAACATTTATGGTGGAACCCGAAGAAAAAGGCATCCCCGTGTTGTATTACTGGTGTCTTGAATTAGTCGCTAAACTACTACCTACTTAAAATATAATGAATCAAAACCCAATTTTCAACATACAGATACAATCAAGTATGTGAGTGGCAAACCAAACTGAAAAATATCATTGACGATTATTAAGTAACAGTAAAAAATTTCGCAGACGTGTAGTTGTCGTTGATGTACTTGTGTATTCAGCATCCGCTATTATTGCTGAAACCGGCTTATTGTTATCAATGATAACAATGACGTCTCCAACAGTTGTGACAATCTGTGTTTCATCCGCAACAACAATCGCTGGTATTTTCAATATCATTGCAAAGAAGATAGCTACGTGCACAAACGCAAAATTACACGAGTACACAATAAAACTGCACGCGGCGGTGATAGCATACTCCAAATTATCATCGTTGATTTCGTCGTATCTCAGTGATGGTAAAATATCCGATGAGGAGATTACAACGATAATAAAAACTTACAATGACGTTTTTGACGAAAAATTGGAAAACCCCATGGAATATCTGGATACAGAATTAATGATGCCAGAGAGGAGCAGAAATTAGATTAACACTAGGATAATATGATGTCAAACGAATTACTACAGCATATCGTCACTAATACAACACCGCCAAAAACCATAATGATATTAGCAAGTTCAACCAATCCTGAGTTCAGTATTAATTTTCCAACTTCAATTCCAGCCAAAGAAATAGCGCTAGCACAATTACGAGTTTATTATAGTTGGCCAAATATCAGATCAAAATCGTTTGGTGGGCTGCAACTAAATAATTCAATGATATTTGCAAAAAAAAAATAAACCCGACGGAACTCCCGATTGGCATGTTGTTGGTATTCCAACGGGCAGTTATCAGATTGAGCAAATCACGATGAATTCCAGCGCAGAATAAAATCTATCACAGGAAAAGAATCCAAAATATCTATCACTGTTCACGAACCAACGTTGTCAGCCGTGATAGAAGTAAATTCAGCAGATTATGCCGTAGATATGTATCAATCATCGATTAGAACCGTATTAGGATGGCCTGAAACACCACGAGTTTATCAAGGTCCACCAGAACCAAAACGAGATGAATTTCTCGTAATAAAGCAATTTACGAGAATTCCAAGATATAGAAAACAAAAACCATGGATATATTTTAATACAAATAATCAAATCGTTACAGAAGAAAATAAAATGTACCCTGACATAACGGATCATTTGCGTGATATCTCGGCACCAGACCTCTCAAAACCTTACAATTTTGTTGGAGTAAAATTTAACGTAGATTTTATTAAATCATTTACCGATGCAATCGAGCCTGAATACATTCGGACATATACTAATATAGAAAATCTGTTTTCGCTGTTAATACAAAACTACAGCGATGATGTAAAAACAGAACTTGTAGAAAATTTTCAACATTTATCTCAGATTTTATTAGATCGAAATGACGTCAGTAAAGTTATCATACAAATATAAAATCCAACAAAATTTTTAAAGATTTATCTTTAAACCATTACGGGAAATTATATGATAATGAGGAAATACTTTTACCTGAACTTAAATTTAGTAAAGCCGACGATGAAGTTGGTGAGCTCATCAATAAATACTTTCCAAAGGGTTTAGAAGCATGGAAAAAATAGTCCCGCCAGCAAGCATCCTCAAACACAACAATGATCCATACGGGGGCGGTCGTCATGTCTAGCCGGGCATTGTAAATGTTACATCGACAATCACGGTCAATCTTGTATTTGACGTCATTGATGGCAGCTGTCAAGTACATCTTGAAAAATCCAATCAGGCCCAGCAAGGATACATTTTATATACGTTTACGCCGCAAGTTCCACCAGGATATTTGATTGTATCAGAACCAATTAATCCAGTTTATCTTAGATGTCATAATCCGCTATTATCAAGGATACATTTCAAACTTACTGCCCAAACCGGACACTTGTTGGATTTGAAAGAAGAATTACTGTCTATAAATCTGTATATAATATCATAGAACATCAGGAAAAAAATCTGTCAAATGAATTATCTGAATCTGATTCTGAGTAAATATTATTATAATCTGATTCTGAGTAAATATTATTATCAGATTAAAAAGTAAATGTTATTATTATTATCAGAATAAAAAATAAATATTATTATCAGAATAAAAAAATAAATATTATTATTATCTAATTCTGAGTAAATATTATTATCAGAATAAATATTATTATCACAATAAATCAGAATCTGAATAAATATTATAATCTGAATAAATCTGATTCTGACTAAATATTATAATCTGATTCAGAATAAATATTATAATCTGAATTTAAATAAATAAATATTTTTTTTTACTGTAGTCAGAAATGAATTATCCCTCTTGACAGAGTCAAGGTTTTATACTTTCATTTTGTTTAGCTGTTACCACAGTCACGGTGACAGTGTTAGTTTTGTTAGTCACTGGTGATCACTGGTGACAGCGCTTTCACTTTCACAATCATCACTGACGTTATGGATCGTTTCACAGTCAGACATAATCTTTCTCAACTGTCTTATACGATTATTCACAATCTTTTTTATTTCGTATTCGTGAGATAATTCTGAGCTATATTTCTCAATCGCTTGTGCGAGTGAAACAAATTCTTTAACCTGCGTGCATATTTTAATTATGGTAGTAATATGTTGTGCTGTCCATATATATACTACCATAATTAAGATATATGTTGTGCTGTCCATAGAATTAAGTTAGTTAAGTCCATAGAATTAAGTTAGTTAAGTCTATAAAATTAAGTTAGTTAAGATTATATGTTGTGCTGTCCTTTATAGGTAAGATTTTTTTTTTTAATTTTAAATAAATATTTATTATATAATGAATTACGAAAATCTTAATTATGGTAGTATATGTAACTTAACTCTAAGGACAGGACACACATACAAACGGGGCCTTCTCTACGTTCAACAGAAATCTGCACACCCTCCCACAAAATCATCCCTGTGGGGAGTGCAAAAAGTGCACCCACCACGTGGTGACATGGTTGGAGAGTGTACTCTTTTCTTTTTAACCCAACAATTGAACGGGTTGTATTCTATATAAGCTGACTAATATTTGGAAATCCAAAAGTAGCTTACATAGTGGGCGTGGCTTATCCGCTGTTTAAATTTTTCCTTTTTCTTAATTATTATCCCTGAAAAAAATCTGAACGAAGCAAGAAACCTGACCAAATCATAAAATCCAAGATAATGTTTCTGAAAAAAACCCAGCAAAAACATATTATTCATCAGTAAATAAAATTATAATTATTTATTAACATGATCTACTATAAAATACAAGGGAGACAACTGCTTAATTGCTCTATCAGAGAGAGCTTTGCTTGACGGTGTTATCTCGCTTCATGTGTGTAATACTGAAATGTGACTTTTTTGTTTATATTATTTGAAAATGCCGATTTCGTTATATTATTTGCGACAAAATATATTGAAGCACGGTTAATATCGAAATATTTGACAATGCATTCATCGATGGAAATATTATTTCTTCACCTGTCTCTACATTTACAGACTTAATAACTCTTGCGTTCTTACAATAATTATTAATGCCATTTTTTCCAAACTTGCAATTTTGACTCTGTGTAACAGCTCGCAAATTATTTAAAGAGTTATCCTTTGGATCGGAATTAATATTATCAATCAGAAATCGATCTTTGATCAATCCGTGATAACATTCATACACGATTTTATGACAAAGATACATTTTATTTCCCACGGCATTGAATTTGAGATAACCAGTATTAATGACAGAACCAACTGTTTTTTTAATTGACAGTTCCTGCTTACACCATCACGAGATGCCTCATAATTCTTGATGATGGGATGTTTCACAAATTCATTTTGTTCCATTTATATAATGATGTTATTTGTCTAAATTATTATTTTGAAAATCTGGCTAGATTGGCTTCTGCGTTTCTTATGGGAGATTCATCTATATTACTTTTTTATCATAATATCATTTCAGCTCCCTGTATTTTTTACTACCGCATTGCACATACAACTATGACCCCAACAGCGCACAGTAAACACGGTTTTGGTTCTAGGCTCCCTCTTCGAACACTTTGCATGTGGTATCCACAGAATTCATTTAGGCAAGTTTTGTTACAAGGAACGGAATAACCTATCATTAACATTTGCATTTATTGTTTGCTTGAATCATTATATAGATATACTTATACTTCAATTTAAATATATATTTGTCGTAATTATAATATGGAGGAGTTTGAGAGATTATCTGCGATCGAGCCTTCTAAAGCCAGATTCGATTGACAAACTGCCGAAACCTAAATTTAGTTTATCGATGCAAGATCTGGCTTTGGTGAATAAGGATGTAACTGATCGTATCCGTGAAGCCAAGAAGGAATTTCGCGATGATGGTGCGGCTCATGTGTGGTCAACATTCAGAATCATGAGTGTTCCCGATATTAGAATGAATGACGAGCGAGCAGCAAAGATTATTAACTATCTCGACAATCAAAGATATTTTATTCTAATAAAATTTATTGTAGAGACAGACGACGACATTTGGATTATCCGTGACAAACGTGAGCCTGTCCGTGTACATGTTGGAAATAATATTGTCACGTTAAATAAAAATTCCAAACGAGGAACGTTAACTGGTATTGACGAACCGTATTATGAACGAGATATCCTGTAAATGCAGTTGTTTATGCGGTATATCCGCGGAATGATAGACCTAGCGTTGATGATCTTAAACCAATGAAATTGTCAAGGATAAATTGTGTAGCTGAGCGAGTTACAGAACACTTCACAAACGAGATACGCGGAAACGGTTTAACGGATTTACGATTTTAAAAAATAAATACGTAGGCAGAAACAGTTAAAGATACTGGAGCGTCTATCAGTGACGTTGCTGAGCTGGGAAAAAACTTAAAATTTCCGATTACGGTGAAAACACTAACCGGAGAGATTTTGTATAAGTCGAAATACGAATCAAGAGGAGTTCCGATAGAAATTATTGATCTGTTAAATTTTATAATGATTATATATTTGATTTTATCAGAAATATCAGTAAAAGTGACCCTGTATAGTGTGGTTATTTCAGAGTTCAGAATCTGTTAATTTTGATTAGTTTGTACGACCTAGCGGAGACATTTATCGTACTGAATCACTCCACGAAGAAATGAAACATCTTGCATTAAAATATACCCCTGACAATGTCAGGACCCAACAAATACTGGGTAATTCTTTTACTGTACCGTCAGTTGCTGCCCACGTTGCTCAGGAGAAAATTCATGGTCACCGACAAGATCGGAATTGATGTTCAACGTAGTTGTATCGAATACGGACACGGCGGATTGTGGAATGCTAAATACGATTACAGCGACGTTATCTCAGTTGATATGGTAGCATGTTATCCTGGAAGTTTTCTTGGATACGGAGAGTGTTCTGGATACTTTAAGAGATTTGGACATCCTACACACGAGATGACCAGAGCTGCAATAAATGGACCCCTGCCAGATTTTGATTTGATAGGATTCGCCAATATAGAGTCGTTTGAGTTCGCACGGAATCTCCATCCGATTGTTTATGTGTGGTTTGGAAGACATTTCACAGAAAAATATTGGGCTCCAATAGTACTATTACGATATATGCTTGATGTAAAAATATTAAAATCGTTGGTTGTAAATGAAGCGATAATATCGTATCATTCACAAAAACAAGTCTGGTTGCCACAACAAAAGTAATATTCTATGATGAAAATCCTGATATAACTGAATATGAAAATAAACTTGCAAAGGATCTCGGCAGAAAAATAATCGGTAAGTTTACTCGGGGTGGTTCATGCGATCATAAACAAGCGTGTGCAAGATTAATTATGGACGATGCTGACCTCGATTTTATAATTGTTGATACAACGGAGAAAACACATTTATAAACCGGGAAAAAATGCTTTTTGTCAGACGGAACTAAATTAGGTACAATTTTGATCTATACTGATGGTAAGTCACCGCAGTTTACTCATTTAAGATCTTCGATGTTCGCGTACGTTTCGATAAATGTATTATCGATGATAAATAGATTTCCTGATACCGCGGTTAGGGTTGCCACAGATTAATATTATATAAATAAAAAAATACGCAATATTGCTAGATAAATTACTTGGCTCTGATGCATCATGGGGCGAATGGAGAATAAAACGAGAAAATATATTTAGTTATTATGAATCTGAAAACGTAGAAATTAAGGGGACATATTACAAGAATAATAATCAAGTATCAAAATCTGCGCTGTTGCCATCGGTATATGATCCTATGGCCAGACATAAAACCGTTTATCTTAACGGATGTGGTGATTCTGGTAAAACAACGCGTGCGACTGAATTATTCAGTTGTTCAGATGTGGTTGTTTTGACGCCCACACATAGACTCGCCAGAGCAATGAAAGAACGAGGAGTAAGATCTCAAACTTATCATAGTTTCTTAAGATGGTGCGGAGACGCATGGACTCCATCGCAGATGGGTGAGAAATATATCCCTAAAATTATTATCTGGAATGAGATCTATATCGTATTGTTGGAGGTATTAAAAATATTTCTCGATTGGTTGTTCACACAAAATACTGCTGTGATAATGTGTGGTGATCATGGTCAACCACCACCTTTTGTTGGGACTTCTCCGCATGAGTGGTTAAAACGTTCGTAGGTTATTACGAAGAAATAACTAATAATCATAGATCTATTGATGAACCACTGAAAGAATTTAAAAGGTTAATCAGACTGCAGCCGAATAAAATACAGTGTGAGATAATGCCTGAAGTAATTCCAGAAACTGTGATGAGTGATTTTTGGAATTTATGGAGACCTGCTGATTTGATAGTTGCAAGTAGAAAGATACTTCGTGATACACTTCAACAACAATTATTTCTGTTACACAGCAGATACGCGACGACAGAATATCGATGTTGAGATTCATGGAAACTGATGAGAAACAAATTCTTGTACTAAATGATATTGTTTTAGTTCCTGTCAGTGCTGTTGAGAGCGCGCTAACGATGGATAAAAATCCGTGGACGTTAGGATACGCTATAACGATTCACTCGTCACAGGGATTAAATATTTCTGATACAAATATCTGGATTGTCGATGATCGGATCGAATGGTCAAATTTATCTAGCAGTGTCTAGAGTCAGAAGAATATCACAGCTGCAGAGGGTTATGATAGACAATAATAGCGATGGCAATGATGCTAACAACGAAGTTGTCAAGAAAACGTTATCTGGTTATAAGCAATGTGACAACAACAAAAAAATAAAATAATCGCGACTTTGATATCGATGCTGAATTTATTATGACACTGAAACAACAACAGAATAATCATTGTGCGAGCTGTAACACATTAATGTTGTGGCAGTATTCGAATACAAATAATCTTTCACAGAAGTGAAGGCGGTGGTAATTTTGTGTCTTCAGGAATTGTTTGTAATTGTTCACGTACAAATCCACGCTGAGGAGCAGTTGAACCTAGTCTGTAAATTGCGGGTCTACCTGTGGATCTTACCACACTGGAAATTTTATTTGTGGTCACATTCCAAATAGGATCAGTTATTCTTTTTTTATCCCTTCAAGTTCACCAGGTTCATACAAATATCTTACAGTCACATTACCTAGTACTGGTTGTTTTGAGGAAGAGTCATGTCGTTGTATTAGTATATGTTTCTTTGCGATCGCGCTGATGGGTTTCATAGAAGTTGCACGAGTAATTTCATTATTTAACCCAGCTATCACACTTGGTAATCTTGCAACCCATTCCCGAGATCTCTTGTCCTTCTGAACTATTTCCTTTGCATATTGATATCCAAATAATCTCTCATCAAGTGTTCGATTAAATCGTTCAACGATTGCCTGATCGCGATGAATTGCGCTGTGTCCTCGTCTGATTTTAACGTTATGTTTTTTCATCAGAGATGATACTGCACCAAGAAATTCTTTGCCAGGGTCAACCTGTAGTAACTGTGGCCATCGCAAGGGTCCTCGTTGATAGATTCGTTCGAACGCAGATGCAACTTCGGTTGCTGTCTTTGTTGATAGTGGTTCTGCTTCTTTATATCTACTTGCGACAGTTAACGCGTATTTGTATGTGCGTGATTGACGTCTACGTGTTTTAATGGTATCGTGTGGTAAAAACAAGATATCTGCTTGATGAACTTCATTGGGAGCGCTGACATCAAAATGTGCGTACTGAATTTTTTTAGGTGGTGGTAGATAGATTTGCCATATTGCCTGTCGTGCTAACCAATTTGCAGCAACATAACGTGAGACAACTGCTGCATCAGCAAGTTTGCTAATCACTGCTCTACCCCTCCAGTATCATCTTGGGCTATAATAAACCGATTCCATTATAATAATAATCGGTTGATTAATTACCAACCCCTAAGACTAGTTTACCTTTCATCGCAGATGTTACTAGGAAGCTAGCAAGTGTTTCTCTGAGAGATTTATTTTTTTATGGAATTTAACGCACGAATCAACTTCACATCTGCAATATGTCGTTGTTGCAAATTTGTATACGCAACATCATGAACGTGACACGCTTGATCAATCGCATCTATTGGATACTCTCCAGGTTTTAGTTGGTCTCGTTCGTCAAGTCGAATATCAAGTCGAGTTCCAGGACAACAATAAATGTATCCAGATAGATGTTTCTCACCAGGATACTTAACCCATGGAGTCTCTGGTAATTTTCCCAGATCACCACCACTGACATCCGTCAGGCGAAACGAAATAAATTTGTATTTTTTGTACCACATTTTACACACTTGCCTGTAAGCGCACGCTTTTTATTTTTTTAATTATTGTTGTTAATCCAGTGGTGGGGGATGATGTTCTGCATCGAACACAATATAAATTCATATTATTTATTATATTTGTACAACATGGATATCATTGATTTCTCAGCGACACGAAAACAAGAGCCAGACAAGCATCATCCAGCACTACTAAATTGTACCTGCTTAATCTGATAATGAGATGGCTCAAGTGGGATAAGTTATATTTAGTAGCACCATCTGTAGATGATCAACGATGTTATGAAGTACTTAAAGATTTTAATGAAAACGCAAAGTTCCTTGACAAAAGTCATGGGGATGAAAACGGCAATGATATTATTGATTTTATCACCGATGTTGATGAAGCCCCATCTGTAGATGATCTCAATGGATTTATTAATAATCTCGTAGTATACGATAATGTGATGCTGAACAAACAATCAAATCCAGCTCGGATATTTTCTCGAGGCAGACACAAAAACACAGACGTGATTTATGTTACTCAGCGATATATACAAATTCCAAAAGTGATCAGAAATACAGAGGCGTAGCGTGGGTACTTAGCGCCCGGGAACAAAACATAACCTTGGCGCCCCCTTCGAGTGCATCTGAGATAACGAATAGTTGTATTTTCCTCATTTTGGCGCCCCTGGCACATGGCGCCCGGGGACAACTGTCCCCCCACCCGCCCTCCCTAAGCTTTGCCACTGCAGAGATAACTGTAATATTTTAGTTGTGTTTAATGGAGTCGATGCACATACTCTGCGAAATATTCATCAGACTTGGTGTTCAGGGGATAGAGACATGATTAAGTTCAAAAATTTCATTGCGCGAGCGCAAGCTACACCACACGGATTTATCACGATAAATTTACATGACCCCAGATCTAGGTATCGTATAGGTCTCGATAAAAGTTTCGCTGAGAGACAGCAGCAGAGAGGGTGATGACCACGAATGAGTGGGCGACGAGGAAACTTACTAGTAAAATAAATGAAAATAGCGTCGACGATAAAGTAAAAGAATGAGCTAACACGGTTGGATGGAATCTCGGTCAGTTAGAGGCTTCGGTTTAGCGTTATTGACCTTGTATTCAGCCATTGTAGGAACCTTATTTTTGCGAACGGACCTTGCCTACAAAGTAGTCTGTTCACCCTCTCTGCTGCTTAAAGTCAACTCAAGTGCGGTTTTGTTTGGTGCTTTTAACGTCTTTATCAGCGATAGTCTACACAGAGCGGCCAGTCTATTTGGTGGTAAGACGACCTCAGGAAGAACCACCGATCCACGGGAAGTTGCTGGCAAGCTTCCTCACATACCCACGTTGGTCGAGCCGAGATTCGAACTCACGCGGACAGCGGTGAGATGGTGTGAGTGATCTGTAAAGGCGAGTACTACGATTCTATGGTCTTAAAATAAGTATTAAAAAATAACGAAAACCAACATGTTTTGCAAACTTTAGCAAATAATTTATTTCCCTAGAAACAAAGTGAAAATATAAATATGGCGTATGAATAGGTCTCGACATGACGGGCTCTTCGTATCCCTAGGCCATGTCAATCTCGTTGTTTCCGCCGACTCAGAATAAAACAAATATGCAGTCTCGTGTATTTATCTTCCAACGAATTGTTTGTTTATTTATAATATCACTATTCAAAACGATTATTTTACACGGATAAAACTCAGAGAGAGAGAGAGAGAGAGAGAGAGAGAGAGAGAGAGAGAGAGAGAGAGAGAGAGAGAGAGAGAGAGAGAGAGAGAGAGAGAGAGAGAGAGTAACAACTGTACATAAGCAACGTTATGTATTCGTCTGACAGCTGTCTTGTTCTCACTTAGTCTGTTAAGTTTGTAACTGATTAAACAAAAGTTAATGGCCTTCTTCGTTTATCCAAGAAAATGTGCCACTGTTTCGCTAATACTTTGAATAATTCATTCTGTTAACGGCATTAGAATTTATATCTGTTCCTCACTATTTAATATGAAAACAATAACTTAAACTTCACGAAATCTAAAGATATACTATTTACAATAAAAATGCATGTATGCATTAGCATCGTATGTTGAGTCTCGTCTGAATACAAAATGATAATTTTCCCCTCCGTTCCTACTACTTTACTTCTCTCGCCTACCCAGCGCTTCTCTATCGTCAATTGCATTGCCAGTCTCAGATAGTACAAGTATGTGTGTTTTGGCTTATTCAGAGGCAATATCTCAATGTCACAATATATTTATATATATCGTTGTATTTTTAATATGCTTGCATAACAGTGATTTCTGCCTGCGACTAACAATGCACGCGACTTGTAGGTATATCTTTATGTCGCTTGCTTCTGTAATATGTAGGTCGAGTGTTCATATTAACAATTCTTTCAATTCAGCGTATATTTTGCCCATTTAAATTTGTCCCCATGGTTGGATTAAATTTGTGCAAACGAACCCGAAATTTAAGATCGCAGTAAAGATCTACGTACTCTTCTTTTTCAAACACTTACAATCAAAATAAAACATCCAGGGAATAAATTATAGCTGATCAATAGTCTGATCATCAAACTAAACGTCAAAAATACTAACATTTTTATAAATCATTTTGCAACATTTCTAAACTTCTTTCAGATGTATAACTCATTTCGGATGTATGTAAATATTTCCAATTCCTATGGATGAACATAAACAGCTACTTGATATATTTTGTAAGCGTGTGCTGTTTCAAATCGAATTTTGTTCGTATAATAAACTCTGTTTTCTTTGAATAGGGATAGATTGATCTAAATTTTACGAAGTATTTCATCTTGCTGTAAATTTAACCAAATACAAATTTATGTAATTGTCCACATAAAATGCTTGATATAATTTTTTCTGACACGGCTTTAACCATTTTGTGTCAGGATTGATGCTACTTTTTCTGTAGTGATCATTATTGTTACTTTTTGTTAACTATTTACATCACCTCTTTGAAAATATTTAATTAATACAATATACTTTTGTGCCATTAATTCTGCATGTGTTAAAGAATTTTTTAAATAATTAATTTGTGTTTAAGTCGCTAGTTTCTTTTATGATCTAACTGGTCTAGTGATTTTAAATGTTGATTTTTATTATTCACATATTCCTGTAAGACGTAATAACGCACAATGATATGAGTGGTCAAGTGATTTTTAAATTTGTGAAATTACACTTTTAAGTCCAACTGGTATAATAACGTTTTAATTTTGACTTTCAATACTCTGCATATCTGTATTATTCATACTACACCGGTAAAATGAACTTATCTCTACGAGATTTAACTATTATCTTATTGACCTTTTTGCTCCAAAATTTTTAAACTTCAATTTAATCACTATGCATATCATAGTGATAGACTGCCTGCATTGAAATTCCAGCAAGTATGTGAAGAAAAATAATTTTCATGAACAAGAACACATTATACCGAGTACATGTGAGATTTTGTCATGTAAAGGACACCTTTCCACAATGGAAAAACCGTTCATGCCCTTTATCTATCACTTATAGGCACTTATCAGAGCTTTTAAATCGCAACAATTTTGCACCTGTGCAGTAGTTAATTTGAGATGTGGTTTTGCGCAATTACGGTAGCTAATATGATACATTTGTTCTGCTTT
>JAECUM010060792.1:0-23274 GCA_016617855.1 Megalonaias nervosa
GAACATTCTTTTACTCAAGTGGAACACATACACATCCCCTGCGCGATTGGCTATAAAACCTGCTGCACCGTCGATGAGCATCTGTCCTCATGTTTCGGTTCATGTCGGAATCGCTAGAAGAACTCGCCAAAAACTGCCCTCAGTTTATTCACCTGGAAAAGGAATTTGGTGACAAAGCGGACTTGCTCAAGCAAAAAGGTGTCTATCCCGTCGAATACATCGATGCGTGGTCGAGATTCGATGAATCTTTGTTGCCACCTCAAGACGCCTTTTATTCCCATCTACATGTCTCAGGCATCACTAACGACGAATACCATTACGCGTGCAAGATATGGCAATAGCTGGATTGTCAAACTCTCGGAGATCATCATGATCTGTACCTGAAGCAGACGTTCTCTTAATTATGGATGTCTACGAAAATTTCAGACGCACGTGCCTAGACCATTACCAGCTCGTTCCACTCTCGTATTTCTTCTCACAAAGATTCTCCTGGGATGCTCTCCTTAAACAATCCGGAGTGACCTTGGAACTCTTCACCGATCTAGACATGTTCGTGTTCACCGAGCAGATGGTGCGAGGAGGCATCTCCGTCATCAGCAAAAAGCGCCCTGTCGCCAAACACAAATACATGTCCAACTACGATCCCACTCAACCTTCCACCTACATCCTATACCGTTACGTTAACAATCTGTATGGCTGGGAAATGTCACTACCGCTTTCAATAGGAGATTTTCACTGGATCACCGGAGAACAGTTCCTACAGGAAAGACAAGCAGGATACGACAATGACTGGGGCTATTTTTTGTCGAAGTCGATCTTGAGTATCTACATCATCTACATGACGCTCATAACGATTATGTCTTCTGCGCTGAATCCATTCTTGTCACCCACTCGATGCTTTCTCCACAACAACTCCAGTAAAAACACCAATTCGGACTCGGAGATGCAAAGGTTCAAAAATTGATACATAATCTCAGCCACAAAACCCACTACAAAATTCATCATCGACTGCTCAAACAAGCTCTCCAACACGGACTCGTTCTTGACCATGTTCACCGAGCACTCAAATTTAAACAATCACCTTGGATGATACCCTACATCGACTTCAACACGACACAACGAGCCAGAGCCACCACCACCTTTGACAAAGAATTCTTCAAACTCGTGAACAATAGCGTCTTCGGAAAAAACATGAAAACATTCAAAATCACAAGAAAATCGAAATCGTCAATGACATTCGACGACGAGATAAACTCGTGGCCAACGGTACCTTTCTATACATGAAAATCTTCGACAAAGGAATCGTCGCCATCGAATCGAGAAAAAACAGTCTCAAGCTAGACTGATCCATCTACGTCGGGGCGGCTGTTCTCGAGCTCTCCAAAATGTTCATGCTGAAGTTTCATTACGGTTTCATCAAACACACGTACGGAGACAAAGCCACGCTTCTCATGACCAATACCGAATCTCTCGTCTGTGAAATTCACACCGACGACGTATACGCAGATCTCTATGAACCCAAACGCCTCTTCAATCTTAGCGATTATCCACAACACATTCCCTTCCATTGCGACGACAATAAAAATGTTGTCCGAAAATTCAAAAATGAAACTCAGGGTATATCCATCAAGGAATTCATCGGACTTCGAGCTAAAATGTACTACGTCACTCTTGACGATGGCACCGTCATGAAAAGAGCCAAAGGAGTAAAACAAACCGTCACCGCCAAAATAGCCACACACCAACATTACACACAAGCACTGCATGGACACATGCATTACTACTCCATGAGAACTTTCCGGTCACAACAGCACAAAATATCTACCATACTCATTCACAAAAAGGACTATGCCCTGTGATGATAAATGCGGTAACTTATTATTAAAAATCACCCAAATTGCAAACAGTAAGCACCAGCAAATTCTCAAAGCAGCATTCAGCCCTAAAGAATTGGACAGTACAAGGTGGTCAGAAACCCAAGCCACCAGACCCAGTCACACAAGGTGGCACTGACTGAAAGCAAACAAAACCACACAACAACCCAACATAAACGCGCAGTTGCTTAAAATTTTAGGAATACTGTTATATTGCAATCCTGGTCATAATCTATAAACCATATAACTCTTTCTACTCTGCTATAATTCTACTTAACTAATCAGCCGTAAGTACAAAGTAAAAATTCCGCACCGAAGTGCAAGACGACACCATTAATTTTGGAAACAAATTCGAAATTTTCAACCCTGGACCAATAGGATCCACCCAACTAGGTTGACGTGCGGCCCTGTCCTCCTTCTCCTCTTTTGCCTCCTCCGGTAATGGTCAATAGAGAAATGTGCAATGCGTACATTGAGACGTTAAGCGGGTTCCCAGCACCAGTTCGACAAATAATTAAAGAGTACACTGGACGTACATAACCATAAATACATGACCAAATAGTTGGAAACGTATTTAATTAAAGATAATCATCATCATCATCATCATCATTATCATCATCATCATCATCATCATTATCAGTAAAACCAGCTATTTGACGACCAACTAACATTGGGCAAACACAAAGCTGCTCCAGTGAAAAGATGTTGACAGGACATCTTGAGGAAATTAAAGGGCACTGATTGGAGGAGTGGGAAGACCAGACCAATCTTCGAACACATTATATGACACCAATTCCACCGAATGTCGACGTTGTTGTGCATGGCGTATGCCTCGGTCCAAATCCAATTTATTTAAAGGAAACTAGACTGATTACAAAGATCTAGCTTTCTGCACCAGTGCACTCAAAGTACATCTGCGGAGAACGTCCAAATCCTATCAGGGGAACCGTCACTCAGGCTAAGAAGGGAAGAACTACTCCTGCTATACGCAACATGGATGTTAATTCTCTCCAAGTCGTACCCTACCATGACAATCATCCAGAGATACAGTAAGCCCTTTAGAGATAAACTGGCCCCAAACCCACCAAGAGGGAAAATAAAATCTTTAAACTTCAAAGAGAGTTAATGATTCGCACTATTCAGGCGGAAAGGATGATATACCCCTACCCTGTCTCATGGACTTTCAAAACTCTAAAATTAAACCTTAATGCTCTAAAACAAAACAAGAACAACCCATAGAACTAAGGGCAGAAATACTCTCTGATATAGGCGGTAGATATGAGAGATATACCGAAATTTACGATATCGGTTCTAAATCCCAAGACTCAGGACGCCTTAGAGCACCTGTAATGATTCCGGACGAGGGCATCAGGCTGGTGGATGGAGTACCCCATAACTGTTCCATTTGCATGGTCGAGTTCTGTTCAGCAAACCTGCGCTTAAATGGATTAAAATACTCAGACAACGAAAGGAACGACTTCCTCAGCATATTGCCCTACCTGAAATTAGGCAATTCGTCTTGTAGAGAAAGTCTGTTGCTAGAAGTAAACTCGAGACTCAAAATCTTGGTCCAGAAAAAAAAACAACATTCTACTATAGAATTTATGTGAGTGCCCTCCCACACTGACATACCTGGTAACGAAAGGGCCTAGAAAAAAGCCAGAAATAAACTGAGCGAACCCAGTACTCAACACCAAAACACCAAGTAGTCTATCATGACAGACCATTTGCAAATTTGTATCCTTCATTTGACGTCTCCACGTATTGTCATTCTCTGGTGTATGTCTGTCTTTAATTGATTTGATTTGTTGTTTCCATTGTCATTGTCTGGTGTATATCTGCCTTGATTTGATTTTATGTCTCAGATGATAGAAAAACATATGGATAGTTTAGATAATAACATGGCTGATGTTTTGTATTAGCATCCATTTTTTAATACATGTATAATCTAGGGTTTCACTGTAAACCATAGACTAAAATTATGTGACAAGCAATATCATGAAGTTTAAAAGAAATCACTATCAAAATACATTAATCAGTTTATGATGATGATATATGATAGCAAAAAAAAAATAATTTCAATACATATTTATCAGTTTATTATCATGGCATATGATGACAGTAAAGTAAACACTGTCAAAAATATTTCTATCAGTGTACGATTATGGCACTGACAACTATAGAGTAATCACTGTCAAAACATGTATCTGGTTATGATCATGGCATATCACAAGAAGAGTATCAGTAACCACAATGAATCTATTCATAGTCTTGCAATGAATCTGTGTGGTTCAACCAATAGACTTGCATTAAATCAGTGTGGTTCAACTCACAGTCTTTCAATGAATTTGTGGTTTAACGTGTAGTTTTGCAAAGAATCTGTGTGGTTCAGCTTATAGTCTTGCATTAAATCAGTGTAGTTCAACTTAGTCTTACAGTGAAACTGTGGTTCAACTTACAGCCTTGTAAATAATCAGTGTGATTCAATTATAGTCTTGCAATTTATCAGTGTGGTTCAACTTAATAATAATAATAATAATAATAATAATAATAATAATAATAATAATAATAAAGACTTTATTTAGAGAAGGTAATTCAATTAGTTACAGAACTAATCTACCTTGAGGCCTTCTATCTGTTATGTACAATATATACAGTATATACAACATGATGTGAAGAATCTGGCTTAACACTAAATAGTTAAGTGATTTTAAAAATCAAAGTATCAAACCTGGAACATATGCACAGGCATCTGTGAACACATCAACATATATAAAATATAAAATATCATCCTGCATGGAAACATTCAACTGTGAAAATGACGCAAAATTACAGAAAAGCAGGCGGTATTTATTGTACTAGAACTGTTCAATTGTATAAAGATTTCATCAATTTGAGACATTGATTATGAAAAGAAGAAATGTTAGGAGCCTTCCTTATGTTACTGGGAAAGTTGTTCCATACCAGTGGACCAGTATATTGAAAACGTTTTTTTAAACAATTCCTTCTTTGGCCTTTGTTTGATGTAATTTTTACTTCTTATGGACCATAAATTTGGAGTACCATCAACATCTTTTTGGTGAAAGATATTGCTTAGATAGACAGAAATGGCTTTTCTGGATACTTTATACATTTGGCCTTTCTAAGAAATATTCTTTCATGTATTGTTAAAATCTTTGTGTTATTCATTGCATCCTGGAAATTGTCTATACATTGATCTAGAACTAAATGGCAAGCCATCTTTTGGAGTTTTAAAAGTGTTGTTTTATGTTTGAATTAGAGGTATTACCCCAAATTACATTACAATAGTCCAGATATGGCTGAATATAACTTTTATAAAAGATGACCCTATACTGAAGAGGAATGTATGTTTTGATTTTCCTCAGTAGCCAAAGATAATAATTAACATCTTTTCAAACATGTTTAAAGTGAATAGACCGAGTAAGATTGTTATCTACGAATACACCAAGAATTTTATTATGAGAGGTCATATTAAAGCTCACATTGTCAAACAGAACCTGGAGTTTGTCGCTATCTAGCCTTGCTCGCTTTTGATGCGATATAACTAGGAGGGCTTTCGTTTTTTCTGTATTTATGATGATACTGTTTTCCTTGCACCATACTTGAAGTCTGTTGAGGGCATCTTGTAAGTTAATTTCAAGTACGGTTTTGGTTTTACCCATCTCAGACAGTGTAGTATCATCTGCATAGAGGTCAGTGGAAGAAATTGAAGTTCTAGTCTTAAGAGGTCAGTCGTTGATAAATAGAATGACAAACAGAGGTCCACGGATAAAGCCCTGTAATACTCCAAAATTAATAATTTTGCTTTGACCATTAAAGATACTTTTTGCACTCTATCGGTTAAGTAAGACGTAAACCAGTTTTATTGAGTTTTCACTGCATTGAAAGAGTTTTAGTTTTTCAAACAAAATTTCATGGTCTACAAGATCAAAAGCTTTACGAAAATCAACCATAATAGTGCTTACCATTTCTCCTTGATCTAATGTTCTCAGCCATTTTTCAATCTACTTATAGTCGTGCAATGAATCTGTGGTTCAACTTATAGTCTTGCAATGAATGACTGTGGTTCAGCTCATGGTCTTGCAGTGAATCAGTGTGGTTCAACATATAGTCTTCCAATGAATATGTGTGATTCAACTTAAGGTCTTTCAATGAATCAGTGTGGTTTGACTTATAGTCTCTCAGTGAATCAATGTGGTTCAACCTATAGTCTTCCAATGAATCAGTATGGTTCAACTTATAGTCTTGCAATGAATCTTTGTGGTTCAACTTAGTCTCGCAATGAATCTGTGTAGTTCAACCTAGAGTCTAACAGTGAAAGTAAGATGATGGATGACAGGTTGCCATTAAAGGAAAATGTAATAATTCCATAGATGAACATATGATTTGCTTTTCTTTTGGTTTTAAAATATATCTGTAACAAATATTTCATAATATGTTTATTATTACAAGGAAATTTTTATTTAACACACATACAGAAAAAAAGAAACGGAACTTTTGTTCATTAGTATAGTTTCAGCTGAACTGGTCAACTGTTCACTCTATATATATATATAGCAACCATCGGAGATTCCCTGTATGACGTCACAACTAAGCGTTGGCAGAGCTCTGGTTGGCAGAACCACCATGGCGACTAAGAAAGATGATTTATATATCAACTTAAGCCATTGAATCGGTAGTGCTAATTGTATACCCCATATTGATGTTGGGTATATAATTTAGGTGATTAAGACTGACACTTTCCTTATATATATATATATGATAAAATCAACAACACCAACATGCAGAATGTGTGACCGCTTTCGCTTTATTACTTCATCAGACTGAATTCAAACTGAATTCAATATCGTTGCTTACGTCATTAAATGTATTCTGTTTCTAAGTGATCAATGATATAAACAACATGACATAAACAAGATGACGTCATAGCTTAAATTATTAACCTAACGTAATTGTTTTATTCTTTAACAAATAACTGACATGGAAATATGCATATCCAGTAGAGATCAATGACCTTTTAATACATAAAAATACATAAAACTGGATCTTAAAGATACATATATCTCTATTGATAACTATATCAAAATTTATGAATAATTAGAGATAAACAGTTTTATTAATATTTTTATTATGTATAATATAGATTTTTAAAGAAAATAAAGATTTTAAAAGAAAATAATATATTAAAATTTGATATATTATTGAAGAATGTTCAGTATTTCATCAGAACTCAAATTATATAATAAAAATTATAGTGTGCATAATGCTTATAATCATAAAATAAATAAGTATTTTATAAATAATTAATCATAATATATTGAAAATTAATTTTAAAACGCCCTTTCATTTTTAAAGAATTAGTAAACTTAGTTTTATGATATCAGTTTATACTTTCACTAGTTAAGTTATGCTGTAAATTAGAATAATATAAAAATGTTCTTAACTAATTGTAAACAAGGGACATACTTCAAATAAAAAAGATTAATGAATGTCGTATATAGTTTTGGAATTTAGACTTTTTGGATATATCGTATTAAGACAGTGAATCCAACAGGTTTCCTTTGGCAGACGTTCCATCTCAGAATCAGCTATAACAATAGGTTGAAAGGAGAAATCTTGCAAAGTATAGGAACTGTTGTTAAAATGTGCGGCAACATGAGATGAAAATGATTGATATATATAATTTTTGTGTCTGATCTATGTTGGTTTATACGTTTAGATATTTGTTGACTGGTTTGTCCAATATATTGGATTCCACATTTTTTGCATGTGATCAAATAAATAATATTTGATGTTGCACAATTAGTATCACAATGCATATTAAATGTTCTTTCGTATTATTACTTTTGAAAGAAGTATTTTCATTAATGAAAGAACAGTGCGAACATCTAGATCTATTACATTTAGTTGATGATTCCTTTTAATATCATGTTTTTTTCTAGTTTAGAATTAATTAAAAAATCTTTAAGATTTTTAGTCCTTTTATAAACAAGTGTGGGTTTGCTTTCGTGTAGCGATTTAACATTTGCTTTACATGATAGTTTTAATAAATCCCAATATTTATTGATAATCTTACCTATATTAGGAAAACTTGGATTATATTCAGTAACAAAAGGAATGATACCTTCATTTCTATTTTTGATTTTACATTGTAAAGATTCAAGTTGTTTAAGAGAAGATATTTTTTGGAAAGCAGTATTTATGATGTGAATAGGGTAATTTCTATTTAATAAATGCCGACCTAACTCAGTCAAAGATGATTTAAAAACAGTGTCATCCGAAATAATTCTTCTATATCTTTTTTTTCTTGACTATATGGTATCCCGTTTTTACATGATTTAGGATGACATGAAGAATATTCAACATACTGATGAATATTCGGGTTTTTAACATGAACCATGGCAGTGATGTCATGATTTTCATTTTTCACGACCTCTAGGTCCGAAAATGATACTTTAGTTTTAGACACATTGAATGTAAATTTTATTGTTGGATGTAATTTGTTTAAACAGTCTTTAAAATAATAAAGGTCTTCGAATGAATAACTCCAAACCATAAAGATGTGGTCTAAAAATCTTAACCAAATATCTGGTTAATAATAATGACATCACTACCATGACATTACTATCATACGGTTTGACTTTAAAACTCTCTCTCTCTCTCTCTCTCTCTCTCTCTCTCTCTCTCTCTCTCTCTCTCTCTCATCCTTTGCTCAGTTTGACTTAACTTTTACCATCATTCATAAGCCCAGAGACATCGTGGGATGACACAAACGAAAATCTTCTATGCTCGACATTTCATAGATTTTAGCCCGTATCTTGTTACGATGGTCCAGAGAGAGAGAGAGAGAGAGAGAGAGAGAGAGTATATAATAAAAAGGTTAGTGCATTTGTATGGGAAAATATAAACTCGTTTTCTCGGATGAATACTGGCACTCCTAAGGTCGTGCAGTATTAATAAAAATATTTGTTCATATTTTCCCATACAAATGCAGTAACCTATAAGTATCAGTAGATTGGGTAGTATTATGTATATTTGATTTAACTGTTTGTTTGTTAGTTTTAATTTTGTTTACTTCATTACATGTTATTGTAATGTAACATTGTTTGCTGGACTTGACCTTGTCCAAAATTGAATTCATTTATGCTTGACCTGATTGACTTTTTAAATTCTTTTTATCTCATTTATGTAAACAGCTAATAATAGCTTCATTATTCTCTATGTGTAAGAGCATATTATCAGGATTATTATTATGGTAAACTTGAAGGCGTAAATATGTTGATCAGGGTCAGGGTTTGGGAGATTCCTATGTGAATTGTATAGGCTATCGTGTGTAAATAAATAAGGCTCATTAGATCATTCTAGAAGGTTATTTTCCATTAGGTAATGGTTGTTTTAGAAAATGCTAATTTTTACCTGAGGTCAAGCAGAGAACTGTATTATCTTGTGACTGTGAGGATTTTTCAAGTCGTGCTTTAACATCTAGCACTTCAAGTTGTATTATGTTGTGACCAGTTTGGGCTGAATTTTATTATCTTCAAATTACTGAATTCAAGTGATTATTTTCTCTGGAAATACAAAAGTGCTCTGACAAAATTCTTGGATAAAGACATTCACTGGAATTTATACAGAATTCAAACCTGGAATAATATTTTTGTGATTTAACAAGAGACTGTTGACATATCACTACTTCATAGGCTATAACAGACACGTCATTACTTCAATTTTGGATCTCTTTGGGACTTGAACTGAGTTTTATTCAGGACCTTTTATTACAAGGACTCGTGTCTTTAATTCTTGGATTATTTTTGGATGTAATTCGCAATACTGTAAGTTCTTTTTTCTCATTTTTCACTTTGTATTCTAGGGAAATAACTTATTTGTTAAATTTAGAAAGCTTGTTGGCTTCAATCTTTTCTGTTACTTATTTTAAGAGCATAGACTCGTGACAGTAGATGTACATTATACCCTTATGGATAGCATTCATGTATAATATGAAAAATATGTTTAAATTCAGAATGTATTTCTATGTACTGAAGTATTTTGTAGAATTATTTTCATGTTTCACCTTCTGGTAATCCTTTGCCACCTCCACGCACTGGTGACACTGACAGGTTCATGCACATTGCATATCTTGATGTTGGATCCAGGGACCTGAGACAACTTTTATGTGATCACACAGTAACATTCACCTGCACTCTGGACCAGTATCTTCCCAAAAACATGAATACCATTAGCAATCTCGGAAAAGTGTGCAACCCGTCTCTTATGGTCATAATGTTTCCACTAAATGGCAAAGCTACAAGCCTCGATGACTACGACATCACTTTGCTGTCTGCCCTATTGAATAACATTGTGCCGTCTCTGAGTCAGCAATAAAAGGATATGATCAAAAAAGTGCGAGAAGGCTGGAACAGATTGTATGGCCATGCAAGATCATGCCACATTAATGCCAGTGACTTCAATACCTACTGGAAAGACATCAGCTCAACATTGATAGCTCTCAGCCAGCATTGTGAGAATGCTGCTTTTGAGGCTAAGATGTCACAGGAAATACAAAGCACTCACATGGTTTAGTAAGATAGAAACAGTTGGGGGTGGGGGGTGGGGGTGGGGTGGGTGATGGTGTTACAGAATGTAGAGGGGGTGTTACAGAATGTAACATCAAGACTAGATGCACTAGAATTAAAGGAAACATCTTCTGCAAGTGAGTCATTAACATGGATATCCTTTTATAGAAGGAATAATTATGCAAATAACTCGTAAGGTGTCCATAAGTAGAACCATCTGAAAAGAAAGAATCATAAACATACTAGGCCTTCAGTAGAAGAAGCAATATGAAAAGAACCAGTGAGGTTTTCCATTTCCCTGATGACCTCTATGACCTATGTAGCATACCAGTTGTGAAGTGTGGTTTTAATTTTTCTTTGTGGTTTGAGGGGTGAAACGATACACCTGTGCCGCGTATCGATACTATTCACGATACGCAGCCTGCAATCCGATACATATCGATACACATATGAACTTCATGGTCTTTCTATCTTTGGAAGGTAGGTGGTGCCATTTCATGTATGTTGACATTTTTGATTGTATTTACAGTATGCAGACTACAGACAGACATATAGTTATCATATATATATGCAATTCTCACTGACGAGAAGATATCAACAATACTTTCAAACAGACTGAGTTTTATCCAACGCTTTAGGCCATTTAATAGTTGATCCATTTAACTCCCTTTGTTTTGTACAACATGAATGATTTGAAACATTTTTACCAATTTTATGTCTCAGTTACACTTGGAAGACATTACAATGTTATCTTCAAAACAGAAGAAATAATGAAATTTCCTCATGGAAAGAAAATCTCACCTAGAACAAATGCGGGCATTGGGAATAAGGTTGAATACATACAAAATCTATCACATTTTATTTACTGCTGATGCAAACGACTGCTGCAGCATCAGGTACACGTATTTGTTAGTGAAGAAGGAAAACTATGGACTACACCAAGTCCTATTCTACAATTTTCTTTTAACTTACACAAGGTGATAAACTTGAGCAGTTTGAAATCTGCTCCATAGCTCATTCTATGCTAATTTCATTTATTCCATCAGCACCGTAATTCACTGGTTAAATATCTCTGCATAAAAAAGAGAAATTCCAGATTTGTTTCCCATGTATAATTTAAGGAGAGATGATGACAGGATTTTATCTTAAGGGAGACCTCCCTCTTTATCAAAGATATAAGAAGGGGGGAGGAAGAAACGGTCATAGGTCAATATTTATCCAAACTTCAATAGCTCTCTTTCTTCCTGCTCCACTTTCTTAGAGCTCTACTGAAATCAACATCTTTGACAGATGTCACCTCTAGTTGTATAAGCATTAATCTGTTAATTAATTCTGAGCACACTCTGCTCCTTTTATTTGTATCTGTGCTTCTTTCTGAAGGGGCATATACATAGCTAGCTTTGTCAGCTTGAATATGTTGGGAAATTGATCGTTGTGACTATTTTGTACAGTTCTTCAGAGATCACAGATTATCTTTTGTATACATCTGCTCCAAAATAGGATTTTTCACTAACATAAGGTTCCTTTGTTAAATCATTAGTTTACTGACAACTATGCCAAATTTCGTTAATATTCCATAATGCTGTATAAGGGTATTTAATCCATCAATGCTTGTGCAGACAGAGGTATTTAAAAAATATCTGTACTTCTTAATTGCCTGATTCTGAATAATAATAATTATTATTATCATTGATATCAGAATAAAATATTTTTGTTACTGTAGTCAGAAATGAATTATCCCTCTTGTTTAGTTGGTACCACTGTCACGGTGACACCGTTGGTTTCGTTGTCACTACATTCACTTTTACTGTGAGTAGAGTAACACTCATTTTTGTCTTCTGCCAGTAACTCTTCGGCAGCTTCGTTCGCGGACATAATCTCTCAACTGTCTTATGCGAGAATTCATGATTCTTTTTGTTTCGTATTCGTGAGATAATTCTGATCTAACCTTTTCGATTGAATGCGCAGGCGAAACAAATAATTTCACCTGCGTATCCGTAGCTACCGCTAAAGATTGTATCATTGCTTGGTAAAGCAACTTTATTAATCTGTAATCGGCTGGTAATGTATATTTATTTTCAAATCGTCGTTGTTGTAATGATTCAAAATCACGCATAATATTTTCAGGATCAAATTGTTCAGAAATTTTTATACCGTTATGTTGTAATTGCTTAATAGCAACAATAACATCATCAGTATTTTCATAATTCATTATATATAATAAATATTTGTTTAAAATAAAAATAAAAATATTTCTAAATCAGAATAAAAATATTTCTGAATAAAACTAAAAGTATTTCAGAAAATCTGATCAAAGTCACAATTTTTTTTTGGTAACTTACTCGTCAAATTTAGAAAATCTAATGAAAGTCACAATTTTGTTGGCTATCTTACCCGTCAAATTTAGAAAATCTGACTGAATTTTATAAAAAAATAAATTTTATTATAATAAAAATATTTCTGAAATATTTACAAACGTATAATCACAGCACTACCCCATGTGAACTCCTAGATTGCCAAACGACATTCTAGCAAGCTCAGGGGCATTCGAAATATCCGCATGTGAACTCCTAGGTTGCCAACGGCATCCTAGCAAGCTCAGAGGTATTCGAAATAAGACAAACACACAACCCCATGTGAACTCCTAGACTGCCAAACGACATCCTAGAAAGTTCATAGGGTACATATAATCCTAATTCTAACTTATCTCTAACTTATCTCTAAGAACTTAACTAACTTATCTCTATGGACGGCACATACACAAACGGGGCCTTTTCTACGTTCAACAGAAATCTGCACACTCCCCCCATAATCAACCCTGGGGAGTGCAAAAGTGCACCCACCACGCGGTGACATGGTGGGAGATTGTATTTTTTCTGCTTAAGTTCGAGGGAGCTGGCGGAGCCCCACTATTTTAAAACAAATTCGGCAATAATAGCCCTCCATCGACAATGTGTCAGTCATGAGAATCGAACTCAAGACCTCGAGTACGAGAATATAACGCGCTAAGCACTGCACCACTGTACGTTCCTACAAATACAATGTTCGGAAATTAATATGAAGTTACATATGCTAGCGCGCAGGCAACTTAGGTACGACCAGTATACTGACAGCGTAGTGTAAATTTTAATTTCTAAAATAAATCCTACACCAGTTTCAAGCTGAATAAACTGCAGTGTGGATTTATTTTGATTTCACACACGTTTAGAAGTTACCTATGCTTGATGAACTGCAGTGTGGATTTATTTTGGTTCATAAAATACAGATATTTTATTTCTGCCGGATGTAATTGGAAACAGATGTTATGCGTGACTGTATGATCTAAAAATAACCTACCTGGAATTTTAATGAATACACACTCAACTTACTGAATTTGCACGCAAAATAATCTGAATTTTATAAACCCTCACGTGTCGTATAGCCAACAAAATCACGGTTAAAACTTATGAAAGGTAAATACAGATAATAACAAAACACACACACAGAAAAGAATCGCTATCTCGTTTAGTTGTTTCATACGTGCGTTCACACGTCACACAGTACAAGCAGCGAGACAACTGCGTAGTTACTTTATCAGCGTTGACAGAGTTATCTCGCTTCATGTGTATGATATTTAAACGTGATTCTTTGCCTGAATTTCTTTGAATACGCTGATTTGGTTATATTATTTGCAACACATTGTATTGAATACGTATTAATATCAAAATATTTAGCAGCGCTATTTATCGAAGGAAATATTTCTTCTTGGCCTGTCTCTACATTTGTAGATACAACTGATCTTGGAGATTTATCATTATAACCAACTCTTCCGAATTTACAATTCTGGCTTTGTGTAATAGCCCGCAAGTTAGATAAATTGTTATCTTTTGGATTTGAGTTAATATGATCGATCACAAGTCCATCTTTGATCAGTCCATAATAACACTCGTAGACGAATCGATGATAAAGATATATTTTATTTTTTCCAACAGTAAATATAAGATAACCAGTATTAATGACAACTCCATTGACTGGGTGTTTTAACCTGCAGTTCCTGATGACACAATCACGAGATGCTTCATAATTTTTAATGATGGGATGTGTTACAAATTCATTTTGCTCCATTTATATAATAATATTTTTTGTGTAAATAATTATTTTGAAAATTTGGCGAGATAGTCCTTGGCGGTTTTTATAGGAGATTCATCGGTATTATATTTTTTTTATCATAATATCGTTTCAGCTCCCTGTATTTTTTACCATCGCACTGTACACACAACTGAGTTTCTCCTCGTACATCAACACCGCATCGTCAACACGGTTTTGGTCCTAGACTTCCGCGTCGAAAGTTTTGCATGTGGTATCCACAGAATTCATTTACGCAGGATTTATTACAACGAGATGAAAATCCTATCATTAGCCAATTGCATTTATTCTTTGTTTGTATCATTATATATATTATTAAAATTTAATTAAGCATTTATTTGTCTTAATTATAATATGGAGGAGTTTACGAGATTATCCATGATTAAGCCTTCTAGAGCCAGATTCGATCCTGACAAACTACCGAAATTTAATTTTTCAATGCAAGATTTGGTGCTGATGAACGAGGATATAACTGATAGTATCCGTGAAGCCAAGAAAGAATTTCGCAACGATGGTGCAGATCATACGTGGTCAACATTTAGAATTATTGATATTATCGATACTAGAATGAATGACGAGCGAGCAATGAAAATTATTAACTATGTCGACGATCAAAGATATTTTATTCTAATAAAATTTATTTTGCAGACAGACGACGGCGTTTGGATTATTCGTGACAAACATAACCCTGTCCGCGTACATGTTGGAAGTAGGATCGTCACGTTGAATAAAAATTCCAACCATAAACGCTAACTGGCATTGATAAACCATATTATGAACGAGAGTATCCTGTAACTGCAGTTGTTTATGCGTTATATCCGCGCAATGATAAGCCTAACGTTGGTGATCTCACGCCGATGAAATTCTCTCGATTAACCTGTGCTTCTGAGCGAGTTATAGAACATTTCTCAAACGCGATACGTGGAAATGGTTTATCAGATTTGCGACGTAGAAAAATAAATACGTGGGCAGAAACAGTTAAAGATACCGGAGCTTCCGATCACGGTGAAGACACTAACCGGAGAGATTTTATACGCGTCGAAATATACAAGAAATGGATCTCCGATAAAGATCATTGATCATAACGCACACGCATGGACATCCGCGGTGACAATATTTCCACGAGATAGAACAGTTAAATTTTATAGCGGCGTTATATTTGATTTTATCAACGATATCAGTAAGAGTAACCCTGTGTTTGTGTGGCTATTTCGAAGTTACGATGATTAAAATTATGATCAGTTTGTACGGCCTAGAGGAGAAATTTATCGTACAGAAACTGTCCATGAGGAAATGAGCAAACTTGCGTTGAAATATAACTCTGACCATTCCATCAGTTGCTGCTCATTTTGCTCAGGATAAAAATTCATGGTTGCCGACAAGATCGGAATTTCTTGAAGATATTCAGCATAGTTGTATCGAATATGGACAAGGCGGATTGTGGAATACTAAATACGACTACGGCGACGTTATATCGTTTGATATGGTAGCGTGTTATCCTGGAAGTTTGCTTTGATACAGAGAATGTTCTGGATACTTTAAACGATTTGGTCATCCAGCACACACGATGACCAGAGTTGCAATAAACGGACCGCTACCGGATTTTGACCTGACTGGATTTGCCTGTGTGGCGTCATTTGAGTTTACACAGAATCTCCATTCGATTATTTATGTTTGGTTTGGAAGATATTTCTCAGAAAAACATTGGGCGTCAATAGTTCTATTACGATATATGCTGAATGCTGGGATGCTAACGTCGTTGAGAGTAAATGAAGCAATTATATCATATTGTCCGCAGAAACAAGTTTGGTTGCCAGAACCAGATAACGCTGATGTAGAAAAAGATATCAGCGAGAATTTTCATGACCTTCCTAAAGACGATATTGTTAAAATTATTAATAATGCATCTAAATGCAGAAAAGAAAATAATGAAAAAGTTGCAAAAGATCCTGGTAGAAAAGTAATCGGTAAATTTACTCAAGGTGGTTCATGTGATCATAAGCGAACATGTACAAGATTAATTATGGACGATGCTGAACTCGATTTTATTATTGCTGATACAACGGAAAAAAAGACATTTATAAGTCGGAGTAATGCTTATTTGTCAGACGGGGCTAAATTAGGTACAGTCGTGAGTTATATTGTTGGTGAATCGCAGCAGTTTACTCATTTAAGATCTTCGATGCTTGCGTACGTTTCTATAAATTTATTGTCGATGAGAAACAGATTTGTTGACACCGCGGTTAGAGTAGCCACGGATTCATTTTATATAAATAAAATAATATTTAGATCTGATAAAACCATTTCTTGGTAACGGTGAATGGGGATAATGAAGAATAAAACAGGAAAATCTACTTGATTATACTGAATCTGCCGACGTTGAAATCAAACAGGCATATTACAAGAATAACAATCAAATATCAAAATCATCAGCACCATCTGTGTTTGATGCTGTATCCAGACATAAAATAATTTATCTCAATGGACCTGGAGGTTCTGTGATTGAATTATTTCGGAATTTTGACATGACTGTGCTGACTCCCACACATAGACTCGCCAGAGAAATGAATAAACGGCGAGTAAATCTCAAACGTATCATAGTTTTTTCCGATGGTGCGGAGATATGTGGACTCCATCACGGATCGGTGAAAAATATATACCTCGGATTATTATCTGGAATGAGATTTGTACGGTGTCGTTAAAAACATTAAAAATATTTCTTGATTGGTTATTGACAAAGAATACTGCTGTGATAATGTGTGGTGATCATGGTCAACCGCATCCTTTTGTTGGACAGTCTCCACACGAATGGTTAAAGAACTTCGTGGATTATTACGAAGAAATAACTGATGATTATAGAGCTATTGATGAACCCATGAAAGAGTTTTTAAAAGTTAATCAGACTACAGTCGGATAAAATACAGTGTGAGATAATGCGTGAAATAATTCCAGAGACTACGATGAATAATTTTTGGAATTTGTGGAGACCAAATGATTTAATAGTTGCAAGTAGAAAGATAGTTGGTGATACACTGCAAGAGAAATTATTTCTGTTACACAAGGAAAGATTTTCAAATCTACTTGTACTATTGTGTTATTGCCCAGCAGATACACGACGACAAAACATCGAAGTTGAGATTCCTGGAACTAATAAAAAACAAACCCTTGTGTTAAATGATATTGTTTTAGTTCCTGTTGATGTTGTTGAGAGCGCGTTGAGCATGGACAAAACTCCGTCGACACTAGGGTACGTTGTAACGATTTATTCATCACAAGGATCAATTATTTCTGATACAAATATTTGGATTATTAATGATCGGATCGAATGGTCAAATTTAGTTTATCTCACGGTGTCTCGAGTCAGAAGAATATCTCAGCTGCACAGGGTTATTATGAATTTTACGGAAAATAATGATCAAACTGCTAGCAATGGCGTAATAAGAAAAAACTATCTGGTTATAAGCAATGTGACCAAAAAAATAAAACAAAAAAGAAAACAATCGCGACTTTGATCTCGATGCTGAATTTATCATGACACTAAAAGAGCGACAGAATAATCATTGTGCAAGTTGTAACTGTAATATGTTGTGGCATTACTCTAATAATAATTCAAGACAGTTCACCGTAGATACAATTAATAGTAGTCTTGGTCACACACGCGAAAATGTGATGCTGACCTGTCTTGAATGTTATCGACGTAGGGGTGCTTCCCCTGGAACCAGTTTACCAAAGTGAACGCGGTGGTAATTGTGTGTTTTCAGGAATTACTTGTAATTGTTCGCGTACAGTCCACGCTGAGGAGCAGTTGAATCTAGTCTGTAGATTGCAGGTCTACCCGAGGATCTTATCACGCTGGAAATTTTATGTGTAGTCACACTCCAGACAGGATCAGTTGCTCTTTTTTTACCACCTTCAAGTTCACCAGGTTCATATAAATATCTTACAGCCACAATACCCAATACTGGTTGAGAGAAGAAATCGCGTCGTTGTATTGGTATATATTTTTTTTTTGTAACCGAATTAATTGGTTTCATAGAAGTTGAACGAGTAATTTCATTATTTAACGCAGCTATCACACTTGGTAATCTTGCAACCCATTCACGAGATCTCTTGTCTTTTTGAACTATTTCCTTCGCATACTGATATCCAAATAACCGCTCATCAAGTGTTCGATTAAATCGTTCAACTATTGCCTGATCGCGATGAATTGCGGTATGTCCTTGTCTGATTTTGACATTATGTTGCTTCATCATCGATGATACTGCACCAAGAAATTCTTTACCAGAATCAACCTGTAGTAGTTGTGGCCATCGTAGACCACCACGTTGATAAATTCGTTCAAACGCAGATGCAACTTCAGCTGCTGTTTTAGTTGATAGTGGTTCTGCTTTTTATATCTACTTGCAACATCAACGACAGTTAATGCGTATTTGTATGTGCTTGATTGACGTCTACGTGATTTAATAGTATCATGTGGCAAAAACAAAATGTCTGCTTGATGAACCTCATTGGGAGCGCTGACATCAAAATGTGCGTACTAAACTTTTTAGGTGGACGTAGATAGATTTGCCATATTGCCTGTCGTGCTAACCAATTTGCAGCAACAGAACGTGAAATATTTGCTGCATCAGCAAGTTTACTAATCGCTGCTCTGCCCCTCCAATATCTTCTTGGGCTATAATAAATCGATTCCATTACATTAATAATCAAATTATTACTTGCCAGCTCCTAGCATTAGTTTGCCTTTCATCGCGGATTTTACTAGAAAGCTAGCAAGCTTTCCTCTGAGAGATTTATTTTTTATGGAATTCAACGCATGAATCAACTTCACATCCGCAATATGTCGGTGTTGTAAATCTTTACTTTTATACGCAACATCATGAACGTGACACGCTTGATCAATCGCATTTATTGGATACTCTTCAGGTCTTAGTTGATCTCGTTCGTGAAGTCGAGTTCCAGGAACACAATAATTATATCCAGGAAGATATTTATCTCCTGGGTATTTAGCCCATGGAGTCCCTGGAAATTTTCCCAGTGAAGCAGCGATATCACCGCCTGTCTTTAGAGAAGAAATAAATCTGTATTTGTTTGTACCACATTTTTCACACTTACCTGTCAGTGCGCGCTTGTTAGTTTTTGTTATTATTGTTGTTAATCCACTGGTTGGGGTGGGTGCCCTGCATTGAACACAATACAGATCCATGCTATTTATTATTATGGATATAATTGACTTCTCAGCGACACGAAAGCCGGAGCCAGTCAAGCATCATCCAGCATCGCCAAATTCTATCAGGATGATAATAATTGGGCCATCTGGGTCTGGTAAAACACAATTGCTGCTCAATCTGATAATGAGATGGCTCAAGTGGGATAAGTTGTATTTAGTTGCACCATCGGTAGACGACCAACGATGCTATGAAGTACTTAAAGATTTTAATGAAAATGCAGGGTCGTTGGATGAGGATGGTGATGATATTATTGATTTTATTACTGATATTGATGAAGACCCATCTGTAGATGATCTCGATGGATTTATTAATAATCTCGTAGTATACGATGATGTGATGTTGGACAAACAGTCAAATCCTGCCAGAATATTTTCCAGAGACAGACATAAAAACACAGATGTTATATATGTTACCCAGCGATATACACAAATACCTAAAGTGATCAGAGATTACTGCAATATTTTAGTTGCGTTTAATGGAGTTGATACACATGCGTTGCGAAATATTCATCAAACTTGGTGTTCAGGGGACATGGACATGATCAAGTTTAAAACTTTCTTTGCGTCAGCACAAGCTACCCAACACGGATTTATAACAATAAATTTACATGATCCTAGGGCACGATATCGTATAGGTCTTGATAAATTTTTTGGTTAATTACAGCAGCAGAGAGGGTGAACGACAACGAGTGCATGTGCGACATGCAAACGAACAAGCCTAAAATTTGAAAAAAATAAATCAACGAAAGAGCAACATAAAAGCTAATTAGGTCTGCTTCCTCCTGCATGGAAATATGTTCGGTTAACGGCTTTCGTTTGGCGTTATTGACTTTGCTTTCAGTTTTTGTAGGAACCTTTATTTTTGCGAACGGACCCTCCGTACAAAGTTGTAACCTTTGTAGGATTCACCCTCTCTGCTGCTAAAGTAATTTATTTATTTTCGCTTCATCTCTGAAGCCACTGAATATATTGGGTTTGGAAGAAGAAAATAGGGTGGGCATTTCTAATCTCATCTGGAATACTATTCCAGAACAAAGTTCCAGAGTATTGGAAACATTTTTAAAATAATTCCTTATTTGGTTTGATAATTTTATACTGTTGGGTAGACATGGATCGCAGGTGGGGAGTTTTGCCAAATAGCCTTTATTGGAATAGTGATTGTAAATATTCAGGAACACTATTATTGGATATCCTGTACATTAATTTGGCTTTTCTCAAACGGATTCGGTCTTTAATAGGTAATATTTTTAATTTACCAGCTAAATGTTTTCTTGGCTTTCTGTCTGGATTGATATTAGCCCAAAAGCTCTTTTTTGAAGATGTGCATGCTTTGCTATGTTTTTTTCATTTGAAGTACCCTATACTGTATTACAGTAGTCTAAATAAGGTTGTACGTAACTGGCATAAAATAGTTTTCTGTACCTTTCAGGGAGAAAATGTATTATCGTACTGAGAAGCAATAAACTTGAATTGACTTTTTTTTTACTGATATTTTTATATGTTCAGTCCATGATAGGTTATTATCTACCAAAAACACCAAGTGTTCTATCATGACAGACCATTTGCAAATTTGTATCCTTCATTTGACGTCTCCATGTATTGTCATTGTCTGGTGGATGTCTATAATTGATTTTATTTGACTTCTCCATGTATAATTGATTTTATTTGACTTCTCCATGTATTGTCATTGTCTGGTGGATGTCTATAATTGATTTTATTTGACTTCTCCATGTATTGTCATTGCCTGGTATATGTCTGTCTTTAATTGATTTGATTTGTTGTTTCCATTGTTATTGTCTGGTGTATATCAACCTTGATTTGATATTATGTCTCAGATGATAGAAAAACATAAGGATAGTTTAGATAATAACATTGCTGTTTTTTATTAGCGTGCATTTTTATGAATTGTATAATCTAGGGTTTCATCGTAAACCATAGACTAAAAATATGTGACAAGCAATATCATAAAGTGTAAACGAAATAAGCATCATAATACATTTATCAGTTAATGATGATGATATATGATAGCAAAAAAATTAATTTCAATACATATTTATCAGTTTATTATCATGGCATATGATAACAGTGACGTAAACACTGTAAAAAATATTTATCTGTGAACGATTATGGCATTGACAACCTTAAAGTAATCACTGTCAAAACATTGTTATGATCATGGCATATCACAAGAAGAGTATCAGTAACCACAATGAATCTATGAGGTTCAACTTATAGTCTTGCAATGAATCTGTGTAGTTCACCTAATAGACCTGCATTAAATAAGTGTAGTTCAACTTAATCTTAAAATGAATCTGTGGTTCAACTTACAGCCTTGTAAAGAATCAGTGTGGTTCAGTTTATAGTCTTGCAATGAATCAGTGTGGTTCAACTTAATAATAATAATAATAATAATAATAATAATAATAATAATAATAATAATAATAATAACAATAATACTACTAAAGACTTTATTTAGAGAAGGTAACTCAATTAGTTACGGAACTAATTTACCTTGAGGCCTTTATCTGTTATGTACAACATATACAGTATATACAACATGATGTGAAGAATCTGGCTTGACACTAAATAATTAAGTGATTTTAAAAATCAAAGTATCAATCCTGGAAAATATGCACAGGCATCTGTGAACACATCAACATATATAAAATATAAAATATCATCCTGCATGGAAACATTCAACTGTGAAAATGATGCAAAATTACAGAAAAGCAGGCGGTATTTATTGTACAAGAACTATTCAATTTTCTAAAGATTTCATCCATTTGAGACATTGATTATGAAGAGAAGAAATACTAGGAGCCTGCCTTATATCACTGGGAATGTATTTCTATATACCAGTGGGCCAGTATATTGAAAACTTTTTTAAAATAATTCCTTCTTTGGCCTTGGTATAATGTAATTTTTACTTCTTATGGACCTTAAATTTGGAGTACCATCAACATCTCTTTAGTGAAAGATATTGCTTAGATAGACAGGAATGGCTTTTCTGGATACTTTATACATCAATGTGGCCTTTCTAAGAAATATTCTTTCATGTATTGTTAAAATCTTTGTATTATTGATTGCATCATTGAAATTGTCTATACATTGATCTAGAATTAAATGGCAAGCCCTCTTTTGGAGTCTTAAAAGTGTTGTTTTATGTTTGAATTAGAGGTATTACCCCAAATTACATTACAATAGTCCAGATATGGCTGAATATAACTTTTATAAAAGATGACCCTATACTGAAGAGGAATGTATGTTTTGATTTTCCTCAGTAGCCAAAGATAAGAATTGACCTATGTTTAATGTAAATAGTCCAAGTAAGATTGTTATATACAAACACACCAAGAATTTTATCATGAGAGGTCATATTAAAGCTCACATTGTTAAATAGAACCTGGAGTTTATCATTATCTAGCCTTGCTTGTTTTTGTTGCGTTGTAACTAG
>JAECUM010060794.1:0-12534 GCA_016617855.1 Megalonaias nervosa
AGGAAGAAGTAATTTGCTTAAGTAAGGACGAATGATGGTAAAATTGAAAACGCACCACCCCTACCCACCCACCCCCTCCCCCCAAAAAACCTATACACTATTTTAATGCTCACTCCATTAAGTTGTGAAGGACGCAAACGAGAGCCAGGTACACTTGGCTATTCAAACTTTAAGCATATTTAGTTTACTTGATAAAACGTGCATTCGAAAAATTCAGTTTTAAAGGAATGTATATGTTTTCAATAATAATATGATCTCTTTGATTTTTTGTGTTTATCTGCCTCCTTGTCTGTGTGTTTTAACTGAACTTTGCTCTCATAGTTTATAATTATTGTATACTTAAATGACTTCCCGAGATCTGTGTCAAAGTTTTGTAACTATTTACATGTGTCCATTGGAAAGATTGTCTTATTGAGAGTTGTGACCGTTTCCACAATTGACAACTAAAATATTAAAAAGATCTAATTACGAATATTTTAAAATGTTGCAAGACTAAATTTAGTAGGAATACTTTTATCTAATTTAAGAGCTGGTATAATGAAGAATTAATATTGATGTATGTATCAAACGTGATTATATTAGAAAGTGCCAAGTCACATTGCAATGGTTGAAACTGAGTGAACTGTATTTGTTAATCGCATCGATTTATTCGATCTTGCCAACCAATGAGCTCACTGCACGTTTGAGGTTCACATATATCACGTGACCTTGTGAAGTGCTGCTTTAAAGAGTGTTTAAGTTAAAATTTCTTTTTGGATTTTGTACACTACATATGCTTGAATATATACCTGCCTTTTGAGTGAAACGGGGTAAATAATGGATACAAAAATAAAATTATATATTAGATAAGCTTCAAATCGATCATTGTCCTTGTTAAAATGTTGCATATGTATTTAAAATGCCTTTCAAATACTCTTTTTGTAAAAAAAAAAAAATTTATTCCGTCAAGACTCGTATACTGCATATGAACTGACAATCATTTAAATTATTGAAGTTTATTCTTTCTATGTTGTTTCCCTTTATACCTCATCGAGTACGGACTGTTGTAAACAATTAGAGACTGATTAAAGGTACTGAAAACCTATTGGCAATTTACGGTGTATACAAATTACATTAAATTTGCCTTCTGCTACCTAAACATTGTTTAGGATGAAGCGAACGGTGTGCACATTGCATATTTTAACCTATTATAAATGTAATGTTCCACCTCTTACATTGTAGGACTATTAGTAATAATACGAGCTTCCATGGGGCAAGGAGGCACTTACGGAGCATAATGGAAATCCTTTGTTAAATGTCTCCATAGGCTTAACATGGGAAAGGTACTATGGAGTATAAGTGGAAAACCTATGTTAAATGTCTCCATAGACTTAACATGGGAAAGGCATTAAAAGTCATAAAGGAAAGTCCTACGTCAAACGAGTCCATAGACGAAACATGGGAGTGGGTTTATGGGTTAAAACGGTTTATGGGGTCAAATGGGAAGGGTGATAAGGGTCTTAAGTTTTAGTTACCAACATAAGCAAACACACGGAGACAAAAACTTCTAGGGCAATGATGGGAGTAGTATCTTTCCTAGGAGATTTGTATTGCCTTCAAAAAGGCCATTGGGGTTTGTTAACCAGATCGAGTTAACATACATCGCATCTCACAGGGATTCCTCTTTCCTCAAACTTCGTCACAAAGCGGAGCCGTACAGCAAGAATCTCTTCAGACAGCCTTGCTTCTACACATAAATCCTTCTCTACCAAACAGTTGTGTCCGTAATAATGGTGATAGCACTTGATGATTTTACATACATCAGATAGTTCGGGTTGAACAGCAACCCCGATACGAGAGTGGATGCTTCCACGCTTGCTAATATGGTAAACGTTAGTTAACATTCTATGCATCTTGTTCATGGCTGAGAACAGGCGAAACCATTTTACCAGTCGCTTGTATTTATAGCCTAAGGTCGGATCGAAATGGATTGAAATCTTTCACCAATCCAAAGTCGCGTTAAAAAATTAAGTCAGAGGGCCGAGTCTGTCTTCCATTCAGAAGAAAGCGATGCGTGACGTCACATGCAGTATATAGATGTGCCAGCGATCGTACGCAGTGGGTCAATATGACATAGTTTGAATATGGTTGAAGCTACGACTGAGATGCTGTCATCAGTGACTACCAAGGCATCAAAGTAGCGGGAAAAGAATAAGGATTTAATCGTGGTAAGGGCTTAAGACAGTTAAAGCTCATCACGTCAAGTCCATGAGTTTGTTAAAAGAACAAACACCCAATGGTCCTTTTCAGGGCCACCCACATCTCTAGAAGAGATATACTACTCAAATATTGCCAAATCAAGTAACACTTAAAACCCTTTTCCCGTGATGGAATGGCGTGCATGTGGGAGTGCGTGTTTTATCCATAGCATAAAAAATCTAAACAAAGAATATTTGACAATACATCATAAAAGTCCAATTTCTTCTCTCTCTCTCTCCCTGTCTCTTTTTGTGAATTTCTTCACTGACATAGGATCTTCCTCGTTTTCACTTTCTTTTCGTGGTCTGGATATCTTGTGTTTCTTGACGGGAATGTGTTATTCTTCATTTTCAGAAGACCTCTCCTCCTTCTCTTCTTCATCTTGCTGCATTTGTTTGCCCTCTTTAATCTGAGAACACTCTGAAGATCAATGTCCTTGCTCCTGACAATGATAACAGGTATCTTGATCTTGGCTTCTCTTTTCTCCTGTCTTTCTTTGACGTTTTGGGCACTCTGGGGCCCAATGTCCATTCTCTAGACAGATATAGCAAGTATCTTGACTTTTACCTCGCGAGGATGAGTAGTCTTCTCTGAAGCATACTTTTGTATGACTCTGTAAATCTCTGACCAAATGGGCAAGCTGTGTTGACTCTACTATCTTGACTGTTTAAACGCTCAATGCTAGCCATAACATAAACATCAACTGCGGACAAAGATATCAGGGTTGTTCTCGTTTAAACCCTGCGTTTCTGTAGGAAAAGAACCAATTCAGTGCTCTTCTTGCAAGCGAACCTTTGTTAGTCATACAAGCTACGAACAACATCGCATTACACAAAATCAACAACAGAAAAGTGCTTGTTACCGAGATTGTGCTCTACCTATAATCATTGCTTTAGGCACCAATAACCCCAAGGCACACGTTTGTTTAGGGAAGAAACGATGCTGTTTTTGTCACCAGATCATAGACTTTCAACATCGATATTACCTCCAAAAATACAACCCTGAACAGGAGGAAGACCAACACAAGAAGAAAAAGACACGATTGGATTTCATCTTTTTTATTTCAAATGTATGCACGAGACCGGTCTACAAATTCCCAATTTCTGCGTGGCTCATATGACTTGCTAGAAGTGGATCCATGAACCTATCCTTTTTTATTGCCCTAATTGCAGCAAGATTCCAGGATGACGTGAAAAAATCTTCCGAGGATCCAGCATGCTTCCCGATTTTGCCCAATGGACCCTAGACCCTATCGACGTCACTTGGAACGATGAGGACAGCCTTCTTTACGGAAATTGCCATCGCTATGCTACGGTGATGGCTCACAATTTCTCGGATACAATGCAAAATATCTAATGAAATATTATTGAGAATAAAGCATCGAATGCCCCAGAGTCATCTGTAGCGGAACCAAAGGCATCAACATAAAAGTGGGACAAGTACAGTTTAAAGATTTCATGAAGTATTTGGCCATGCCTTTTGAGTCGAATGCCTAAAACGTTTGGAATGAAAGGAATGACCAAAGAGTATTTTCCACACTTTTTCAATACCGAAGTCAATCAACATACCTTCCTCTCGCATTTGCCCGACGCTCACTTTTACGATCTCGACAGTATAAATACTGAACAATGAGAAGCCAACTACGCTTGGTAAAACTCTCTCGCTTGAAACCCTTTTGAATTTCAGGAAGAAATGTTAAAGTATTGCCGATCTTATGTGGACATTTAACACCGTTGCTTTTCGAATTTTTGACAATTATTTCTGGAGCAAGGAACTAGCGATCCTCTGAAAGGGTCATCTGCCATCACCAATGCGTGTTCCTTTGTGCACAGCAAGAAATGCATGCCTGTGAACGCATTAGCCATCATACCCTCTCAAACTTCCCAGTTCATCAGTCGTCCATACTCAGCCAAAGCTTTACGTTGGTTGCATTACTTGTGCGAAAGGGAAGACAAATGGATCCAATATGCCAGAAAAGGGGCGAAAATAAATTTGGAACTCTTTTGGTGAATGACAGGGATTTAGAAAACTCCAAGATCGTCTGCGAACTTCGTGGATGCTTTTTTCACGGATGCCCTGCCTGATTCCCTCAGCGAAACCTGAAAAGTCTCTTCGCAGAGTACACCAACGGAGAATTGTACGATAAAACCTACCAACTACGCATGAAGTTAGAACAAAAAGGATACCAAGCAGTAGAAATCAAGGGAGCACGAGTACAATCGACGTCTCTAAATCGATCCCGACTTTAAACGCATTGCCGAAAGTTACGACGTTGTGAATGTCAAACCTCTGGACCCACGCGACAGTTTGTTTGGAGAATCAATGAATGCCACACGCTAGCTTTACGACGTGGACGAATCTCAAGGAGAAGAAGAAATCAAATACATCGATGCATATTCGTTGTATCCTTGGGTGTGCAAATATTGTTGACTTCCTACAGGACAACCCGAAATGTTGACAGAAGACATCAACGTGAAATACATTCGTCTTCACGAAGGCTTGATTAAATGTAAATTCTTACCTCCATCCCACTTTTACCATCCCGTCTTGCTATACCATTGCCAAGGAAAACTGATGTTTTCTTTGTGCCGTACCTGTGGCGAAAATTGTAATCAATACCAACCTTGTCATCACACCGATGAAAAACGCGCTTTGACAGGAACGTGGGTTAGCGTGTAATTGTTTCACGCTTTGGATCTGGGATACCGCTTGTTAAAAGTCAACTAAATTGACAACATTCCACTCACAGAACACTACCAAAAGGCGATGACCCCCAGAAAGGCATTTTATCTGACTACGTCGACGAATTTCTCAAACTGTAACAAGAATCCAGCGGCTATCCCTACTGGTGTCGGACTCCAGAAGACCAAGCGACATTCAAGGAAAACTACAGTTTCTTCGAAGGAATCACTTTAGACCGTGTGGAAAAGAACGAACGAAGACGCTCGTTTGCCGAAGTCATGCTCAATTACTTGTGGGAAAAATTGGCACGCTTGTGCGTACCGAAGAAGTGGTGGACGACAAAGGAAAACGAATGAAATACTTTGACATGGACAGTTGTATTTACGTTCATCCCCGTGATAAGCCTCATCCAAAAATCCAAAGGGACCGTTTAGGGGCATGGACGGACGAGTACCCCGAATAAAAGGTTTCGAGTTTTGTATGTGGTGGTCCTAAAAGTTACGGATACCAAATCCGAGACCGAAAGGGAGAAATGCATAATACCTACAGAGTCAAAGGATTTCCACTGAACTATCGATTGAGTCAAGGGGTGAACTTTAACGTGCTGAAGGAAGCTCGAGAGTCAGGAGAGGATCTAAACTTCCACTTGATCACCTTCCAACCGCACAAAATTGTACAGTTACAAAACCACCAAATTGTCAGTCGCCCTTTGAAAAAAAAATGCATCAAATATTGTACCAGTAACGAGCGTGAATTTCAGACCACAATACTTTTCCGTACAGACACAGCTGAGCTCCAGTTTAAAATAGGAAGACTTCCAAGACCAGCACTTCATTATGACTACAAACACATAGCTAGAAAGATGAATGATTCAACACAGCCACAAGCGGGAGAGGGACTCAAGTCCAATGAGGATCTTGAGTGCTCTGCTGTGCCTTGCGATCACGTCGATGCCTTACCCTGCGACGTCATCGATGCAGCACGGCATGGCCGCTTCTCTACTACTACATCCATGGAAGGTGATGCTTTGAGCATACCTTGCCTTTCTACTAGCGAAAGCGATGCCACTGATTACGTGAATCTTGCCTCTTTACTAGCGGAAGAGATGCAACACAACCATTCTTATTTAGTGGTAACAGTGATACCGCGTGTGTACCACCCTACGGATCTCACCAATGCCTGTGCAAACTACTCCAGATACCACAACCACCTCATCGAAATGAGCCAATGAAAGAAGAATACACGTTGCCTGTGGCTTTACATGGCTACTGTGGCTATGAAAGTCGATACCAGACGTTCAAAGCGAAATGTCCTAAATATCTGGATGAACCTATACCCAAACAATTAGCCAGAGCTTGGTTTGTCTACTTGGGAGAAGGAGATAAATTCGAGTGTTTCAGAAACAGAAAGACTCATGTTACCTCGAACATGCTGGATGGTCTCCGCACTGCCACTAACTTCCTTTGGTCCGATCGAAGAAGTAATTTCATCTTCATGGACACTCTACAATAGAAATTCGTTGTTTGTCTCTGGAACTGAGAGAACGCACTTACAAAGAGTGTGTCAAGATAAAAGTGAAACGCAAAGAACAATTGCACTTACTATAGGATAGACTTTAAGTTACCTGTGGAATCTAATCTTATAAGAAGGATAATCGCTGCTAAATTATATAAATCGTCCGACATTTCTCAACTATCCATATCGCACAAAGGTTTCGATTGTATTATTCCTGCCTTCAATGTTCAGTTACCTTGTGGAATTCCAGACGGCAAAAAGTACGACATACTTACCAAACACACGTATAATCACCAAGGTGGCTGCCGTCTGAGAACTTCACACCTTTACGACGTGTGACATGTGATCGTCGGTTAGACATATCAGTATTTTCTTGCAAGGATTTCCCAGTAAATTCCGTTTCTGTACTAATACACTATTACCTTCAAGTTCCTTGGGATAAAGAAGTCTATCCAGCATAAAGAATAAATTAGGGAAATGTGAATGACGAAGTACATAGTAATCTTCCTAACATGGATATAAACGCTTACCGAATTCCACGACCTTTATCAGAGGTGTTGCAGCAGATTCCATGGAAGGAAGTCAATGACAATATTCAGACCTTGGATGACTACCAACACATTTTTTTCAACGTTTGGGACGCTATGTCGTGTGCATGTTAGTGAGTACGTTTCTGGGATTTCGTTTAATAGCAGATTCATTGTGGACTATTTGCGAACAGTTCCAGCAAAGACATCATAACCATTTCAACTTTAAATGTGCACGAGACACTCCTTCTGTTAAAAGTGTCGCTCTTTCTAATCGATAATTCTCTGCCTCTATGTGAATAAAAGATTTGAGACACTTTATCGACTGTTCATGCTTACCAAGAAGTGTGTGTAGCTTGTGATGTACACGAACACTGGACGGATGTACGTGACTGGAAACGGTTTGGATGCTTGGACGCAACAAGTGACTCACTATGCCAAAGATTTGTGTAAATGGAATTGATCCAAGGAAAAAGTGGACTTTAAACCCAAAGTGAACGTGACATTCTCATCCGTGTTAAAAAAAGGGAAAGAAGAACCCGTCACAGAGGACATCCAAGTTCAGGACAGTTCTGGCGTCCAGATAGAAGCAAACGAAAGGTCATTCTCTGAGGAGAACTTAGAGACTGTAATTAATGTATAGACTAAAACGAACACTAGATCGTGTCCCTAGAAATCATGGGACATGCTACCATCGAAAATATTGTATACTGACTTGTTTGTGTCCCGCTTTGGTGATTTTAATATGTATTTTATCGATGTACATAGTCATTTAGCTCTTAGATGTTTTTTATATTATAAATTCTTGAAATCTTGAAAATATAAAACTTGTCCCCAAAGTATAAAATCTCTTGTGTTGTCCATGTTATTCTCAGAATTCTGAACACCTCCGCTATGACTACATATTCATTCTCTTCATCCTTTACATCTGCTGTCAGAGTCATAGACGAAAATTTATATCGTCAAGTTGAGAGGTACTGTATCTTTGCCATCACTTTGACATGTTGATTGCTGCAACAAGTGGTTCGGGGAAAATTGAATTTGTCAAATGCGTGACAGAGCACAAAATCCATCTGATTGATCGTCCACCTCAACGCATCATGTGGTGTTACAAAGTGTAGCAATCGGCCCTCCTTCAAGAATTGTGGAAGGCATTCCAAGCGCAGACGAGGGAATCGTGTCTGATTCGAGTCAAACACATCTGGTCATCTTCGATGATATGTTACGAGAAGACGAAGAAGAAATTAAACTTTGGTTTACACGCAAAAGGGCATCATCGTAATGCCAGTATCATTTAAATAAGAAAAAAAATTGTTTAAAAAAGCAAAGCACATCGTACCATCAGTCTCAAAGCTAACTGCATAGTCTTCTTTAAAAGTCCCAGAGCTCAATCTCAAGTGCATGTGTTAGTCAAACCATTAGGAACTTTTTGGCTGAATTATGAGGCTGCCACTCAAACACCTTTGCCTATTCACTCTTCGATTTAAAACCCACCGCACACAATTATTTGAGATTTCGTACCCATCTGTTTCACCACTGGTTCCAAGAAGGAGGGCCGGTCATTTACACGTCTCCCTCGACGTGAAAAAATTCTATAAAAAACCTCCACTTCTTTTTTGTCCCTCAGTCATCGGCATGACTTCCTTTAAATCGCATCTTCCAGCCAAATTTATTCATGCCCTGTAGGGCAACAGTCGCAGAAAAGCCTCTGCCCATGAGTTAGAATACAGTCTGAAAGAAATCTTACGATGGTTTACTTTAACAGCACGTCAATTACTTCATGGCATTCTCCACATCCCTCATCAAACTAAACGCTCTTTTGAAAAACATATAATGGCTTTGTCACAACTGGCAGATCCAAGAATCGATACTCAAACCAAACAAAAATCATTTTGAATCCTGTGGGTAGCAGCACGGTAGGCGGTGTCATCATTCGTACTCTCTTAAAATGGTATCCTAATGCCCAAGAAAATTCCTCTCCCAAAAGAGCGGCGGTACCACGACCAGTGCACACCCCAAAAAAAGAAAAGTTCCAAGAAAATAGCTACTAGAAAGAGAACCAATGCTGCTCAGAGGCAACCGTTCTCCCCCAAAGCACGTCCGTCGGTGACAGTGTCTCGAGCCTCTTCGACTTCGTCGTTGGCCATTATGCCGGCCAAACAGATTTAACATGAGCCTTTCCTAACTTGATGAAAAAATGGTAACCCATTTCAATAGCAACTTCTTCTTCCACGGTTGCATCTTTGTCTTCTTTATCTGCAGTTGCTGCCACTAAAAAGTACCCTCATCCAACACTAAAGTCCAAGAGAGAACTGGAGTGTTAAAAATATTACTGGCTTTATCCAAACAAGAACTGTCGAGATTTAGTCGGTTTAAAACGCATCAGTGTCCAGTGATGACCGTCACCAAGTTGCTACGACGTACCGACCATCAGAGGAGACGAATTCCAGTCTCAAAATACGTGTGCCAGGCGATTCCATTCATTGCTTTGGCTCCTGAAGGAAAAAGATGTCACCTCCAAGAAGCGCACACCACTCTACTCCCAAAAAGGAAAAGGAATGGCCGAAAAGTCAGAACAAAGGTGGGAGATCAGTTCTCAGATACACATGAACTGGAGAACGGAACCACAAAGGGAAGTGTAGAGTCCCGTCTTATTCGATATTAAGACAAACGACCTAGAACAACAGCTAGACAAGTCTCAAATAGACCTATCGCAGTTTGCAGACGACAGTGGGATCTAGAAGGCAGTAATCCCCTCTGGCGATACTGCGGTGGGCGAACTGCAAGCGGGTCTGCAGAGGACTGGTTGATGGACCGATAAATGGGGCTCTAGGCTGGCTCCTGGAAAACTGTAGCGGAACTGTTGTCAGATAACAAATACACACACACACACACACACACACACACACACACACACACACACACACACAGAATACCAATCACGTTACCTCAACAACGCTTGTTACGTTTCTAGGCTCGTACAAAAGTGACAAGAAAAGAGTGAAGCAAACAACCTTTGTAAAATCAACAAATAATTTATTTCCCTAGAAAAACAAGGTAAAATAAGAAAAAGGACTTACGGTTTATGAATCAAATCCAAAATTAAGTCAAGAATTAAAAAATATAAGTCCTATTAATGAAAAGCACGAAATGAATTACAGTTCGAATCCCGATGAAATTCCAAGACGGAAGGTGATGACGTCTTCGATGGTCTTCAAAGTGTTGCCGTGTTAACAGTTCCTTGCTGAATCACAAAGAAATAATATTCCAGTTTAGAATTTCTGAACAAATTTTGATAAATGCCTTTGTCCAAGAATTCTGATGAGCACTAGTATTTTCCAGGGAAAATATATTACTAATTCCAGAAAATAAAAATTCAACTCGAACTGGTCACAACAAAACACCTTTGAGCTTCAAGGGTTTAAAAGCCAACTCACTATTTCACTATAATAACATGAGTTACAAGCCCAACTAATACGCAAAACGAAGTCCCAGATGGAGTCACGTGACCACCTTCTACTGAGCGACGTACAAAGATTACATTGCTAAAATCACGTACTCCAGTATAGCCTAAGCTAAAAATCAATGGTTCTCATCCTAGAAATGAAAAATAAAAAAAGTTGTTTACTCCAAAACTTGAAACTGGTTCTGAATCTAGGTCAACAAAAGATACAATGTTTCAGCTATTGGCTGTTTATCATGTCAAAGAGAACTGAATTGAATTACTAAAAACAAAATCAAATCCAGTAGACAAAATTGTCATTACAATAACATGTAATGGAATAAAATAAAAATAAAAATTTAAAACTTAGAAAAAAATATTTAAATTACATATGCAAAACACACTAAAATCAAATTCGAAAAAGTAGCCAAATTCCTAAGAATGTTATTTGCTGCGCACATAATGCAAAGCAGAGTTGATGAGGTGTAAACAAGATTTATTTCTCCTAAGGAACCTTAAATTAATCGACTGGGGAGCAGGTCATGACTCACTTCTCACCCTGTAACAAACTCTAATTTAATCCAAAATAGTCTATGGCTATCCGGTCTATTCCTCAGCAATTCCGAGTGTTTTAAAAGACTGGATAGTATTAAATACCAAGCTCTTGCTAAATGCACTGGTGTACTCAATTGCATATCTAGTTAAGATCCATTAACTAGTCAAAGAACTAGGTATTCATTACATCCAAGAAGAACAGACTAAGTCGCCTGACGCTGCCCCATGGACACGTAAAACCCCCACAATTCACTTAAATGAAGTAAAGCATAAAACCAAACACGAACAACCACTTGAAATTAGGGCAAAGATGCTCTCAAAGACAGATGAGAAATACAGAGTATTTATCAAATTAGATACCGATAATTCAAAGTCATGACCTGGATCGCGTTGCGTTTGCGGTGGTGATTCCGGAGGAGGGGACCACGCTTGGGACGAGACTCTCTGATAACTGCTCTGTATACACGGTGGAATTTGGCTAATTAATGAAGCCCTAAAACGGATTCATAGCTCCAGGTACAAAAAAGCAGTTGTAAATAGTGACTCCCTCAGTGTATTGCGTTCATTGGCACCAGAAAACTACTTCAGTAGGGAAAACCTACTACAAGAAGCAAATCACTCCCTCAAAAACTTGGAATTAAAAATTGTACCCTAGAGTTCATGTGGTTCCTTCCCACATAGACATTCCTGGAAACGAAGGGGCCGACAAGGAAGCAAAAATAAAATTTAACGAGCCCTGCATCCTGCAATGGAATTATAGCGTTCTGGAACCATACAGTATACTTAGGAATGAAGTTGACGAAAAATGGGGAACAACAGCCAGAAAGGTCGCTCACTATTCGACCTACCAAATCAAGTAGACAGAAATGTCAAAGCCCCCATATTGGTGAACCCCAAAGAAACTAAGATAATAACACGATTAAAACTGGGAAAACATTAGTAGCTCATATTTTCGGCAGGTTTTTACCAAGTAAGAGAAGCACGGGCACTAATTGACAATATTGTCCCACAACTAAAATCATCCAACACATCATTAACAGATGTCCAAAGTACAATAACCAAAAGCTAAATTGCATTATAACCATAGAGAATTAAAAGCCCCATTAACCTATCCAAAATTTATGAAACCTGGAAATGACAATATCAACTTGATATTCCAAAATATCCAGTTTTCTTTATGAAATATGACAAAAGGCAAAATATAAATACATGCATACATTAAACATGATGAAGTAAAATTACCAATTAACAAAATACCATCACTATAAATATAAAATAAGAACAATTAGTCCAGGATGATGGGGGTGCAAAATCACTGGCAATACGAACGCGGGATGGTTTAACTAGCAGTGGAAGTGCGCATAGTCCCATCCTTAGTGGAGGCAGATACCCTCACTACCCATATATTAGATTAGCAAAATATACAAAAGTAGGAAATATAAAATATTTAAAACAAATAAATATCCTCAATCCATCTAAACAAATTAATTAATTTACAATGAAACAAAATATAAGATGCAAACCATTAAAAGATAGCTTTTCCAACAATAAATAAAACATACTCCACTCCTAATA
>JAECUM010060800.1:0-12282 GCA_016617855.1 Megalonaias nervosa
GACAAAAACATAATACGTTGATGGAATTATTTCTAGACGTTTAGTGAAACATAGCTGTCTAATGAGAATATGATTTGAAAAAAGTTACATTCACTTGGCCAATAATAGGCCAATAATAAGTCATCTCATTGAAGCCGCCATAAGAAATGCTGAAGATATGTGGTGTGCACATGAGATTATTTGCTGTACAAGGTACACCTTATGCAGCAGCGACTAATGTAATATTTCTGGAGACGGTTGTTTCCGATAATTTGCGCAAAGGATCGAGAATGTTCCTATCGTCAGTGAGCGATATTTGCTTCATAGATTAATTGGGGCATTAGTCCTTGATTATAATAACGATTCAGATATTGAAGGCTCCCTTAAGAAAATGTTCCTAAAATTTACACCTTTGTCTAAAGCAAGTTTCACTTGAACCGACATGGAGTAACTTTTACTTGCAATAATAATAATAAGAATAATAATAATACTAATAATAAGGACGATTTATAATACCAAGGAAATATAAGAAAACACAACGGATATGAAGTTATTCTGCAAGTAAATTGTTAATTAGATACTCGATAAATCGTGTACATGTGTACTCGAAAAAGTCCTAAAAATACTATGATGGAATGAGGAAAAAATTAGAAATACTTTTCGGGGACCACAGGTGTTTGTAGCAGAAAAATGATGCATTTTGTTCGTGAAAGACAATTGACTCTGAATTTATTAATCCAGTTATAGCTGGATTTGTTGATGTCAGCCGTAAAATAATATTGGAAGCACTTGTGCTGTTTGCATATTGCTGCTTATCCTACTTTTTCCGCTGTTGGTAATCTATATTATTACGCTGTAATTGGTCATGTATAAAAAAACAAACACTGCATGCAAACATTTGCAAGAGGACATTTAAAACCTTTTGAACTGTCGAACTTTAAACTCTTCCATCTCACTCTGTCAAACATTTGCACAATCACGAACGATTCTTGCTTCTTTCAGATAGTGCTATTCAGAGTGAAAGATTACACTAAAAGTCCTGCAGCCTGTAGATGGTTTCTTAACGATCCAACTGTAGTCTCGTACCCTATACAGCTATGTTGATTCACTCGATAGTTGACCTGGACCATTCTGGACATTACCTTGAGAAGAGAAGAACAGACATATATAGATATACCTCAGGTGTTGCATGTAGGTTTTAAGCCTGATATTGTACAGAAATATTATCCGATATAGGAACATCTACATTGGAAGTCAAGTTGGGTGATATGGCAGTGACTACTCGTTGTACGAAAGCAAAATGGTAATTAGAAGAAAAAGGTAACCACAGTTCAATTAGTATCTATGTTATCGCCATGAATATTCGCATCGTGTATATTACGTTATGTTAACGGTGCTTTTATTTGTTGCTATTGTTGTTGCTGTTATCTTATAATAAAATTTTTGCCATTGTTTTATGTTCATGGAAAACTGGTTGATACAAGAAAAATAAAATACATGCAGAAAAAAACCCAACACAGTGCCCGTCTGCACTTTGCCCGTTGTTTGAAACGAGAAAATAGAGGGTAATACTTACCCACTTACTTATGAATTACAAAAATGGTACTACTTCCGTATACTCATTTAAATAGTCGAAGGGAAGTTTCAAAGGTGATATAAGTATGCAATTTTAAATACCGTTGCTTGAGTTCGTCGTTTAATGCGTGAGCAGGAGAGATTAGATTAAATGGCTGGTTTCAGGTGTTACGCGATTAGTTCATGGTGGTGTCAAAAATGCATGTTTCTTTTAATTTTAAGATTATCCAATACTGTCCCTAAATGAACAATTATAATAAGCAGAATAAACAGATTCAACTCTACGGTTCCAAAAGCAAAAGCTTTTTCAAGTTACACGCCATATATATTATTAAATTGCTGTGGACATTTCCTTATATGAATGTTTACCCATATCACGTACAGTTTAAGTATGACGTTCGTCTTTACTGATCAAGAGAGTGAATATTTAAATTCTTTGCACCCTCACTCCACCCATCTCCTGATGTTAGACGGCAGTGCATTTTATGGCTTCTTCTTTATGCACTAAATGTAAAATCAAATTGCTTTTGCGTTCGATGCGATTTACATTGTCTTTCCAGCTCAGTGCATGTGCATACTTTCAAAGATAAAAGCCCTATTTTATTACCATTTTCTTGCGTACTTGTACGACAATTATGTTTCCCCGAATTCATAAGGGAAGCAAGTGCTTGAAAGCCAAAGCACGACGGTGCCTCTCTAGATTTATCCCACCCACTGCGATTTCGGGGTTGTTGAATAGGTCTGATACGTTCTGTCTGCATGCCGTAACAAACGACTGAGAAGATGAAACTTGTATGCCGTGGGTTGCGCATCGTGTCGTTGGGGGAGCTGATCCCGGTGGTTGAGCAGAGGAACGCTTGCTGCTCCGATGCAATACCCAGCTTTGGCTCCAAGTTAAGCTAGACGGGTCGTAAGAAGGCCCAGCATGATAAATCGGCTAGTCATGCCAAGCTTTCGTGACTATATTACACGTATTCAGTTTAACTGTTTTGAAATAAAGTTTGAAACTGATTGATATGATTGAACAACATTCTGTTGTTCACCAGACCGTACAAAGGACATTGCCTCTGAGGCCCTTGACAAAGATCAGTTGAGTAAAGTGTCTACTTTGCTTGGTATTTCATCATGTGTAGGTCTGGCGCAAGAAACGCAATATATTAAATCTTTCTCCTTGCGGGGATCCGCAGCAGGTGTTGAATACAGGTGAGGAATACTTTAATATGCCATTATGGAAAAACCAGCTCCAAACTCTGACCAATAAATCCGATCTCTCAAATGCACCAAGAATAATTCAACCAGTGACTTGGATTAGAGGAAATTGGCCAAGATGTCTCTCAGCTGAATCCAATGACGAGAATCAAATATTAACAAGACTCCATTTTTTATAGCTAAACCTATTCAAGGCTTGGTTATAGAGCTGAGAAGTGTGGGAAAAAAACTAGATCGGGCCAACTACTTGTAGAGAGTAGCAGTAAAAGTTCACTCAGGCAATTTGCTCTGCTTAAAACCATGTGCTGTGAAACCCATTCAGGTATTTCCACACTAATCCCTTAACTCCAGAAGAGGTTTTCGACGATCTCAACATTTTCGATCTACCCTCGAAAATTGTAGACACGAGTAACTCGCAGTTAGTGAGGACAACTCGCTAGCCAAAAAATGCCTACAAGGGGGCGTGGACGGGGACGGGGGGAGGGAGGACGACGACAACAGTCAACATTGAATATATAATAGGTTCAGGTAAACAAAAAAATGACATTGCATATTTGTCTTTATTTTAATAATGATGAATACTTCGGTTTCATTACTTCTTTGTTTTTAACATAATAATTGCAGTTTTCATACACACATTTTAACTAACCTATAAATCAGCCACTACGAGCTTGCGCTTATGTCCGCCACATGACGTTTACCTGGAGCCGTGAAGTGCCATTTGTTGATGGTTTGACTGGGATAATAAATCTCGGCCGGCAGTCCGTTAACAACCACCTGTAGCAAATCACGCAGCCTGGAAGTGTCTACAGCCAATCTTTGTTTTGTTTTAATTCCGTTTACAAAACTGAACCCTCGCTCACACGATACAGTTGAGACAGCAACACAAGCTGTGGGTTCTAAACACTTTTAATTATTTACATTTTTTTAGAATAGCTATATTAAATCTCACTGTAAATAATAATTAATAATATAAACAGGATACCCAGTGAAGTGGGGGACGAATATAAAAGACACTGTGAACACAAAATAGAAAAGAATGAACTAAAAACAAAGCACGCGGAAACTAACACACAGCACGTGATACCCACGTGATATCTGAGCGGGACAGGGCGCTTGCTGCTGACTCAATCGAGTCTTCTGAATCCGAACTGATCCGAATATTGCCGAGTTACTTCGGTACAGACGCGCAGTTGACAGTACGCCGAAAGGTGTGGGTATGTATGCTCCAAATATGCCTCTGTGCATGCCTCTCGCCCGCGCATGGCACGCATTCAAGACGTACAAGTACATTATTATTGTTATTCTAATTCTATGTTCTCGGCAATCGCAACTCGCGTCCAAGCTGAAAAAGCTAGTCTATTTGATTGCCAGTAAATAAATTATTTTTTAAAGTGCATAGAAAATCACGATTTTTTGTGAAAAATATCGCCGTATGATAGTCTACTTGTTATTTTCTGAGCTCGCAAATGACTTTGTTCCACTCGCAAATTGAGAGCTTGCGAGTGGGATTTTCGAGGGTTGTTTTCGATGACTGCTGTGAGACGGAGATGATAAAAAATCTCAGCTCTTACAATGTGACTGGTGGCGTGAGTCAGGAGTCGTAGTAGCCATTCGTGTATCCTTACCTAAAATATTTTCATTTTGTTTAATATATTTTACCCCAAGCACTCAAATCGATTACTGATGGTGACTATTCTATCATTTTGACTATTGTAACAGGCACCATACACGTTGCAGTTGTAAAGATAGCAACGAGAGAGGAAGAAGATACAAAACATGTTTTAAAACACAATCTTTGCATTTATAACGCTACGTTTTATTCCTACGTGCATCTTGCCAAGAGATGATGCTCATCCTTAGGTTTTAGAGCAAAATGAAAATATATAGATCCTGTTTGTAGGTTGAATTCGAGCTTGTCTTTTACGTTGGTATGGAACGTGGATTTAATGAAATCTGACGCAAGGGTGAAAACGGTACCAGAAGAATATAAAATACGTTGGCGCAACATTCTCAAAGAACTCACAAAACTGTGCAAAACCTCTGAATTACAAATCTGCTAATGTTGAAGATTATCACAAAACTTTCACTCGCAGAGAGTTACAAGGCTCTCTTGATCGAATCCACGACACTTCAGCAGGATCAGATGACATCCACTATCAGCTTCTGAAACACGTACTTGACACTGCTCTAAGTACACTAGTATTTATTTTCAATAACAGTGTAAAATGTGCGAATTCCCTCCGTGTTGGCGAGAAGGACGATGATACCAGTACCTAGACAAATAAAAGACCAAACCGACCCATCCAACTATCATACCAAAGCATTCGCAAGATTTATTTGCAAAATCATGAAGCGAATGGTACAAGAGAGATTAGAACGACTACTGTGGTATCTCTAATCCAACGACACATCATCAGACATTCTCGGTGGTTTCAGACGCCAGCGATTCTCGTTAGATTACCTAGTAAAACTTGAAGCATTTCTTACATAACCTGTCATAAGAAAGAACATAGTTGTTGTATATTTTTTCGCTTTGAGTGAACATATGATATTATCGATATTATCGAAATACGGTATAATGAATGTCCTGTTCAACCTAAATCGAATGGCAGCCTACCTAACTTTATGGACAAATTTTAAAAGGTGGGAACTTCAGAAGTAAAGTAGGAAGCATCCTTTCTGAAAGTTTTCTTCATGAGTTTCGTTTAGCGCAGGACATTATATTGTCGGTCACCCCATTCACCGTCAGAATTATCAATGTAGTGAACTGCCTTAGTCCATGAACTGACTGCTCATTCTATGTTGACTTTTATATCCTATATTTTGTTATGTATATTTAATTTGCCTTGTTCGTTTGTTATTTGTTTTTGTCAATGTTTATTTCGTTAATTGATGTAGGTTTTTTAAAGATGTATTTTGTAGCTGACCTTGTCCAAAGGTCAAGTTCATTATCTACCTGACCTGAATCATCGATTTTTATTATTCTCTAGACAACTAATATATAGCTAATATTTTCAATTTGAGTATGGTTTAATATAGGGATAATTATCAATAGAAGTAAACGCACTTATCGTGGTCCGAGTAAAGGACATTGTGTTTTCCATATTCTTTATTATACTATTCGTAACAGGCCTTCAAATTTTTACTTAGATGTTATGTTGTAAACATTTTGAAACCATCTAGAGTCAGTTGTATTGTTGTGTCCAGTGTTTCATTTCGGCTGTAATTTATTTATTCAAATTGTTTATTTCAATTGATTCTTCTCCGGAAATACAAAGAGCTAACAAGTAACATTCTTGGAAATAGAGACCTGGATTTATAGTAAAATTTCAAAAAGGATATATTCCTGGATTGTAGTATTGTGATTCATCAAAAGAATATTGGCACACCAATACGATACAGGCTACTACAGACACATCAACACTTTCAGCTTTGGGTTTATTTAGAATACCGCTAAACTGCCTTTCAGAACTTCATCATTGGGACTTGTGTTTGAAATTCTTGGGTTATTTTGGATTTATTTCGTAATAAGGTAAGTTTTTACATTTTTCACTTTGTATTCTAGGGAAAAAAAATATTTGTTTAGAAAACATTTTGGTTCCCACTGATTTCTTTTTGATATTTTAAGGTCATAGAGTCGTAATAATCTTTAAATATGATCGCTACTCAAGGTCAGCTACAGATGAGTACAAAAAATGGACAGAAGAAAACGGATTCAGCTTTTTCTCTGGATTCGCAAGATGAATGCATTTCTGTTGATTACATCGTATTCAGGATGATTCAGAACTCAATCTTGACGGTTGTCTTACTCCTGTTGTCTTTTCGGCTTATGTTTGAAGCAAGCTAACATTTCTTTCACATATCGGACTTTCTGGGTGCATTTAGAATGCTTCTTCCAGAAATCCTCTATGTTGAGGCAAAGGAACCTTCATTTTGTCTCAGAAGGTAGAAACTGACGCTTCTGTATGCTGCCAAATAATCTTGTATCTAACTGCATATACTTTTGCGTTTAAGCCTAAACACATTGTACGTTCAGAAATCAAACTTCATTTCAACTTCTGGCATACACATTTGTCCTCATATAGAAATTTTAAACAAATCAGTCTTGGAAATATTGTACATTTATGTATTCCGAAATCAACATAGTGGTTACAAGGTTTTTCTAAAATAGTATTTGACCTTTGTGAGTTCAAAACGTGTCCACTTGTATAGTTGTCATACACCCCTGTATGCAGAAGATTCGCAAGACTGAGACGGAGTTGCAGCTGCCATACCCCAATGGCACCATCTCTAGCCGGACGCATCAAAAGTTGTTACTGCAGAAATTACAGATGTGCTCATGGCTCTGAACGACACCGAAACGTGTCTAAAACAAATTTCAGTATCTTTTCTGATTTTCATTCCACCATGAGAGACTTGCAGAATCTTATATCGGACGATCCATTAACATATGTTACAGAAACATCGTGTTGTCATACAGTCTAGGAAAAGTATTAAATACTGTTGTCATCCCATTTCCATTGGTATAAAGAGTAATGAAAGGGGCAGATACAGCAGCCACTGCTTCCTGGCAGTCACCTGTTTCTGAATGGAAAGTCCATATATTTACTTAAATCAGAATGTTCGTTACACTTAGCACCATATGTGGAACAAAAACTAGCAAATTTTATAAACATCAAATCCGCTGTTAGTGAGAGCTATGCCTGGTGTAGATCAAAATGAGAGAGATGATGTGGTATTATGCCTATCGCTATCGGACATGCATACGCGAATCGTACATACCTGAAGGGTTAACCTCTGCTGGAGCGTGTTTACCGACACTGTAGAACCATCTTGTCGAGTCTGTTGACTTTCACTTTGTGAATGAGAAGTAATTTTACCGTAACTGCTTCAATCAACTATACGTATTCGTACTACCTGAGAAAATCTTGGATGTTTTAAGGAAATGAAGTTTAACTAAAAACAATGTGTTAAGGACTAAAGAGATATATGTATGTATGTATGTATGTATGTATGTATGTATGTATGTATGTATGTAAATTTTACATTTTATCGAAAGAGTTAGTTTTCAAAGCCTTTGTTTAATCCGTTTTTGCAAGTTGCGATCTTAACTTTTTGTTGACACTAATTTGGCACCTTTTTGCCAAGGTGCCGTAAAATACTGTCACATATATTGATCGACTTATCCTGCTTGTTTCCAACTCTCATTTGTGATTAAATTTTTCATCTCTTTAAAATTTAGGCAATTTGATTGGAGAAAGTGCAACTAAATGATCTGATTTTAATTATATATCAATTCCATCGAAACCTAGAAAATTGAATTACACTTGTACTATAGTTGTCTGGTTATGAAACGCGAGAAAAGGAAACATACCTCTGCCTGTTTCTGAGTTCTGTGATCTTGAAACAACAATCCGAAGGTATAACGTGTGGATTGCATGATGGGCCTCCTTTGTAAAGGTTGGAAATTCGTCTCTGATTTTCCTCATTTCCTCCTGCATATCGCCACCTTTAACCATTTCTGCTTGTAATTTCTTGACATACTTTTTCACCAGATCTATTTGCTCATAAAACATTTTCATTGCGTCGTCTTTCTTATTCCTTTGCTCTGCCATAACCGCTTTACCAGCTTCTTTCCATCTCATCTGAGCGGTTTTTTCACGGCTAGATTCTGAAATTGGAGCAATTTGTTTTATTGAAATCCATTTGACCTAAAGCCAGGCAAAAATGCTTTGATTACTTCCCAGATTTTTATGAGGCTTGAAACTTGATTCCATTATTTATAATATTTGACCTAAATCATGTCCTTGCGAGCTAGAAATACACCGAAGTTTCCATTGTAAGACTAAAGTGTGACTTTGATTCAGACTGACTATGCTGTAGTTACTCTTTGCAAAGTCAAACAGTATTTGTTCCATACCTTTTAAATTGCGGTTGAAACACTTGGATACAATCATCGTGATCCACTCATATTAACATTTGCAGTGAATACTAATAAGCTACTTTACCATACGGAAAACAAAAGAATTGACAGATCATTAGCTGTAGGTCGCTAGACTAAAACTTTAAAAAGCACATCAAAATATATTTCTACCTGACTCTGCCACTGGATGAACAGCATTTTTTTGGAAGATGCTTTGAAAAAATTCGTGTTTTTCTTTTTGTTTCGTTCTCACGGCTCTGTTGATGTCTGCATAAAGCTTCCACATATTTCGATTAGCATTCGTCTTGAAGATTTCAGTTCTGGAACATATATGTATTAGTGTACCAAGGCGATGAAGAAGCATACAAATGAACTGTATGAGGAGTATAATCCCAAATATAAAGGTAAAGGCAAAGGATATTGGTTCCACGTAGCTTGTACGATTTTCTCCGGTGATGCAAGGTAGAGGAACTGAAAGACTTCTACTCTCAGCCGTTATTTGTTGCATAGCAAATATGATCGTTATGAATAGAGTATTTGCCAGGATGAAAAATAGGCACACTTTATTTCTAAGAATTATGAGGTCATCTTCTGTCTGTTTTTTCTCTTCTTGTGTCTGGTCCGCGGGAAATAGATAACGTCTAATCATTTGCTTCCAGAATTCCTTTTCAGTCTTGTTAAGCCCTTTATATTTTGTACCTGATAGGAGTCGATCGTGCGTCCAAGCTCTATTAGTAAATCTCTCCTCAGTGTCTGAAATGAAGATTTATGAATGACTCATTCACGCACGAGTTTATATATTTACGCGTTCAACAAATAATCTATGTAGAAAAGAGTACAATTTGCCAAAGTGCTAGGTGAGGAATTTCAGTTGCACAAATTTTCAAAAGAATGAGATGCAGCGATGTTTGAATAAATTCACTGAGCATCTTTGCTAGTGTTTTGATTAGTTCGTTTACCACTAGAGTATAGTAATTATTGCTAGAGTTATGGCCCATGATCCAACAGGGATCTCACTATCCTCTGAAGATTATTAGTCACCGTTTTATTTTTGAACCACATATGTTAAGTTGGCAATTTGTATAACGACGTTGCTATGATTTATACATTTTTACAACTTGTAAACCCTTGATAAGGCTAATGTTAGAATCCGTATCACTTATGGATACTTTAACACAGACGACTGATATAATGGCTTCGAGTATGAACAGATCTTGATAGTACTTATGAATGTTTATGGATATTGCGTAGAATATGCAACCTAACGATGCCTGAATACTTTATAATTCACATTTTCTGCTTTCAACAGACTGTTCTTTGGAACGTATTGTCAGCAATGTTTCGGATGAGTTCTGTGACACAGTCTACATGGTCAGGGCCCATGAATTATTTAGAATAGGCATCCTACTCAATTTTGAACATTATATTATTCACGATTGTTTTTTAACGTAATGCTTATTCTTAAAGATGAGACGGATGATCAGAAAAGTTTGACCGTAATTTAAAGAACTTTGGCACTTGACTGACTTAGAATATTTTATTTTTTGTGCGTAAGCCAATCACTAGAATATACATTTTACTCTCAGATATCTTATATATGAAGCTTCACTATAGCAAAGTCTTCCATGAAGTTAATTTCACGAAATAATTTAACCAGCTTGATTTTTACAATAGTATAGTTCCTACTACTCTAGTTGACTGGTAGCAAGTGGTGGGTACAGTGAAACTTTTAATAGAAACTTTTTGCATTTAAAGAGTGTTATCGAATTTTCAATCCACTAAAGTATTTTCTAAATACGGATACGATCCATTTTCATATAGTTGTTCTTTTTTAAAATGCCTAGATTCTTACGCTTTTGTTTAACTACAAAATGATTAGGACGCTATATAGCATATTTCTTCGTACCATTTATATCATCATTGATTGGTTTCTCATCTTTTCCGTGTTTTGCTTCAAGAGAGTCTTTTCCATTGCTAACGCTGTGCATCGTGTGAGTATTAGGTTCTTCTTTGTCCTTATCCGAATCACTAGTATCAGCTGCTATCCCTTGAATCGCATAGGTTGTCTGCAATGCATTGTCAATTTGTATTGCCGTTTCTTTCATTTTAGTCTTTTCGCCTTCTGCAGCCTTCTCCTTTGTGTTGTTTGCAAGCGTCTTCTCAATTGTATCAAGCCTATCTGATAGGAACTGCTGGTTTGATTCTTGAGAACAGCATAAACATCTGCAACAGAAACATTATCGTTCATGTATTTCTTTTTGATTGAATGTTTACCAAGAAATGAGTATCGTGTAATATTTTTCTTCACATTCGTAACTATTCTTAAGTAGCTTTTCCAAATTTTCCGAACAATTGTCGTTATTTAATTTTCAATCTAACGGGAGTCTCAATCTCGTCTTTCCTAAATCTCACCTGAAGATGGAACCTATTCCCTGGGAGTCCAACCACTGGCTTCGTTCATGCGGAATCCTTTGATTTGTGTCTTGTTGCGGGGTGGTTTCCCTTGTTCCCCAAGATGTTATGTTCAGATTACACAGTGCATACAACATCATTATCAATGACGTACAAGGAATGGCGATGAAATACAGAAAACCGTGAAGAACACAAAAGAACTCCTATGGGAAAAGTAAAAAAATGGGGTAAGAAAGAAATGAAACATTTCGGGCTTGAAAACAACACATCACTCATACTTGGAAAAAAGCTGTTTGCAGTTATTGATAGGTTTAAACAGTATACGAGCACAATCCTGGCTATATAGTGCTGATTACGAGTATTGTTCCAAAACGATAAAGGGGAACTTTAGGAAGATAAAACACATCCAAATAACACACACGTATGTTGCTCATCAAGATTTGAGGCAGAATATTTACTAAATATAAACGTACAATTGCTAAAACATTTACATAAATACCCCTTCAAATTAAAGCAAATGGTTTATCTTGGAAGAACTTATAACGATAGTACTCGTTGATCGTTGGGCAGTAATTAACAGAGTTATAATAGACTGTGTGAGAATGATTGTTTAGAAAAATATTGTGTATTGCCTTTCGAACTTCTGTTTACTTTTTTCCAACTGGAATGCATGTCAAGTTGGTATTTGGTTGAGTTATTCTTGAAACCAGTGAAACATATAACTTGTATATGACGTTTGCATTAGGAACATATTCATGCACAATAGGTGCATCTCAAGAAGAAAACAACTAAATATGTATTGTTTTATTATCACAATCTTTGAGAAATGAAATTAGTAAATTTTTCTTTTACACATTTTGATTGTGGGAGAACATATGTTGTAAGTCACCATCTGGTAACAGCGTGTGACCTACATTTGAAAACTCGTATTTCATAATTGTCGAATGTGCACGATAACTGTAACTAACTGATGAAACGAATACATTGTTCAATTCCTTGTTAGCCATGTGTGTCAAAATGGCTAACTAACAAGTAAATTATAAAATTTCAGTTCTATTAAACGATTAAACCTCTTGTAAGGTATATACTAAATATGCTATTTCACACATCGCATTCCATAGCCTTTTAATTATAAAACAATACCTTTTTTAGTGTATATATATATATATATATATATATAT
>JAECUM010060801.1:0-10758 GCA_016617855.1 Megalonaias nervosa
TTTTACGTCTCTGTATGAATTACGGGTTAATAAGTTTTACATTTTTTGCGTTATCCTCTTAATACGAGTAAATCGCATTTATATTTTACGGATGTGAATCACGTGTGTCTAATATTTGTCTAACATATGCGAAACGCATGCAAAAAGCACGCTTGTCCAGGAAAATGCGGCACACCTTAATGCAGTGTTTTGCGTCTCGGTATTATTTACGTGTTTATAAGTCTCTTAATTCAAGTAAATCGAATTTATATTTTACGGATGTGTATCACATGTGTCTAATATTTGTCTAACATATGCAAAACGCATGTCAACAATGTATATGTTATAGTATTGATTTTGGACAAGTATTAACATAAATGTTGAATATACCAAAATGTACCATTTTTTAAACATAATATTGGTTCTAAGAAGCATTCAGTGTTTTCAAAATTGGGTAACAAATCTAATCAGTACAGTGCAGAAATGTTCGCTTCATCAATGCAGATGTGACTGTAATTTAATTTCAAGAAAAAGATCTTCTGTGTTCGACACATTCATCAAGGAAGCTTTCGTTTCTAGTAGATTGAAGCAAAAATCAGCTTCAGATCGATTTGTCTTAATGGACTTGGAGGGAACTAAGAGGCTGGCTCACGACAAGTAGAATTAACTCTTTGCTCGTAAAACAAAAAGTAGCGCGTTACTTATCGGAAAACTAGAGATTTTGCGTTTGCGCAATTCCTGGGGACGCAAGAATAATCTCCTATAACATGTTTGAGGACGGTGAGAGGATATGACCCTTTCGTTGACCATAGTAAGCCTTATTGTAGGTAAGTGTTTCCTTTCCAAGTTTTCTTGCTCTGTCTGTACTCGGGTTTATGTGTTTTTCATAGTGTGCAAATAAGACATCACATAAGGTTTTGCTAAATTTCTAGGCCGTTAACTATCGGCAACGGCATGCCATCAATTTCAATCCCCGTTTGCACTGAAATCTCTTCTCTCTTGTAATGCGTGTCTCTTTCAAAATTAGAATACCTTTCAAATATAATTAATACCAGTCTGTGACGTGTGTGAAAAATATACACTGCAATAGCGTGTCTTAGAAAAAAACATAAACAACACACACACACACACACACACACACACACACACAAGAAAACAACAACACAACAATATTAGAACTGAAAACTTTATGGAAAACGTCTTACATATTACACAACTATTACAATACTAGACTGGCTAGATTTTTGTAGTTCAGTATGTGATTGCAAGTTGTTAATTTAAAGCTCCGTGCGATACTAATAAAGCCAAGTGAACATACAAAAAATGTTACATATCCAACATTAAATGACTACAATATACCTTCTAGTCTCGAAGCACATTATCCTTGTACACGTCCACGGATACATCGTCCATGAAAAATATGCAAGATGGCAGGAGATTATTCACATCCATCCATAACCAATGTATTACTACATTATTTAACTTTTAGACTTCTGAAGTAATTAACATTACTTTAAAATGCTAGAATAATATAATTATAATAATTATGAATCATATATTTGAATGCAAAGTATTTCCACCCGTCATTAATTATTTGCTGAAAAAAAAAAATTAAAGCAGTTACGAACCACTGAATATGAATACATGTAAGAACTTTTATATATCTTCTAAAATGGACGTTTCAATGGATGTAAACATTCAGAATTAGATCCATGTATTTAATGGCCGACTTAAAGTTGCAAATTTAATACTAATCAAACGTTTGTTTATCGATACATGTTAATTCCATACATAGCAGCAACGAATGCTGTTATGTTTTGGCTTTGTATAACAGGTGTTTAAGTAATTGTTTCTCCGTCAAAATGAGGAAGTTTTCCAAACGTTAATGTATGTGTAGAAACCTTAACATGGTACTGTTTAGGAGGCGAACCATTATAGACGTAGATAAGCCTGACCATTTTTAACTGACCTAATACAACGGAGTCTCTTTCATTCTATTGATGAGTACTCAATAGCACGGTGACAGTCAATATAGTTGTTGCGGTTACAAAAACAGTGATTGATTGATTGATTGAATTCAGTCAAATTTAATCTGCTTATTAAAATACTAAATCCTCGGGGATAAGGATTAAATTGGGCTATTACACCAAGTGGCATGGACGTTTCAGTAGTGCAACAAATAAATTGGTCATATTAATTTGCGTTTGTCTTCGAAATATGAACAGCCTGTTCATGTAACACGTTTTCAGACATGATCTCATAAAGCATTATTTTGTCGCTTCATCAGCATCCAGGTTATAGATTAAAATACCACATGGTTTACTTCAGTCGCATCGATGCAGTTCTTTGATATTTTATAATTATAAAAAAAACCCCGCATACTTCATAAATTCAGCTGTTGCATGATAAATATTACAAAGCTAGCGATTTATCGAATCGAACATCTGAGGGGAAAATGGCCTTGACAAACGCTTGATCTCAATAGTCCGTGATTGCAGAAATGAATGTGTTAGATTTTTATTAGTTAGGCATGCCTGTACATTCCTGATCCATATTCTAGTTGAGTGTTTCAACGTGCCAGAATCTACCGCCTGGCAAGTGATACCATCACCATTTATTGGTGAGTTAGCTTGATTGACTGAGAGTTTATACTGCTTTAACCCTGCAGTGTGGTTTTAAAACACAGCTGTAAATGAAACTTAAGTACCTGCTTGATAATTTTATGTATGGGGTCACCATTGTGTTTGTAATCTATCCTACTCTGTCGTTCATTTTAAGTTTCGCATAAAGTATAAACTATACATTATTTCACGGTTAACTTATCATTTCATTATCTGATGCCTACATAATATGAATAATTCCTTCATTTTGTGATAGAGGGCGCTTTATAGCAGCAAAATTGAGTCATAAATAAACAGATCAACATTAGTAGCTAACGCAACATTAGTGACGTCATACTTTTTGATGACGTTATGTTAAGAAGAAGTAATGCAGAGTTGTCTCGTATGCCGTACAATACAATACAATGCACATAAAGTCAACAAAATACACACCTTTGTCATTCCCGTCTTAATTTATTGCTTTTTCTTCCTTTTTTTCTTCATCTTTTTCATTTTTGTTCTTCTTTTTGGTTCTCTTGTTTAGGGGGTGGGGGTTGTCTTACGAGCTCATTCGTCGAAGAGGTATATAATGCATATCCACGAAATATGTTGGCTTTATTTCTATGCAGATCGGCTTTCATTGATAAATGCCCCATTAACATGTAAAGATATCACTCTGATGAGACATGTTACATGCCTGTAAACAAAACCAGCCCTCCGAAATGATGTGAAAGTACGAATGATTGAATAAAATCTATAGTTTGACGTTATATTAACGTTCGACGTTATATTATAGTTCGAAGTTATACTGTAGTTCTACATTATCTTATAGTGCGACATTATGTTGTATTCGACGTTATGCTGTAGTTCGACGTTATATTATAATTCGACATCATAGTGTAGTTCGACGTTGTACTGCGTATCCTTAAGATACATTTTTGTTAAAAAGACCCACTCAAACACGTCTACCACCTAAGCCAATTTTGTGACGCATTCAAACACGTCTGTTACCTAAGCCAGTTTTTTGACGTATATATAATTATACCTACCAATTTGTCAATGAGTTGTAAAACGAATTTTTAAGTGGAAGCTTATCGCAAAATAAAACAATAAATCGGGTAGTTCGCGATATAGACAATATAGACCAGTGGTTCCCAAAGTTTTTCAGGCCACCTTGGTTATCCTCAGCGCCTCCCTACCTTACCCCGTAACAAGCATTATTCAGCATTAGCCCCCCCCCCCGAGTAATCCCACCGCCCCCAAGGGGGCGGTATCGCTCTTTTTGGGAACCACTGATATAGACGATGAAACTTTAATCAAGGCAATGTACCAGTCTACCATGAAGTTCAATATTACCTGACAACGTGGCCAAATTCATCCTATTACGTAAGTGCTACCAGAAATAATAATAGATCGAAAGACGGATTTCCATTAATACCTAAGTTAGCTTGGTTGATTGGGTTAATAATACTCGCAACCATCTGATGGAAACGTTTTGTCACTGACATTATAGTATCGTCTAATGATTTTATATTCACAGTGTGCGGGAGAGGTCATATGACTCGTTATATCCGTGCGTCCATCCATCCATCAGTCGGATCACCTTGTGGCTTGAATGCCGTGATCCTAATCGGGATAGTGTTACACGGAAATGAGTGGTAGCATTAATGGAATCAAGAGTAGAGTGAAACCTGTAAAGCAAGCCTCCTTCGGGACTGGCTTAGACAGACAGCACCACTATGGTGGTTAATAAATGGGATTTAATCTTGTATGGAATGTGGTATAACAAGACGATAACAGTTTTCTTGTAAAGGTGACTGTCTCGCATTCATAGCTATTCATACAGATTTGACCTAAAAAGTAGGGAAATTTAAGCCATTCTTTTCGCCAATTGTATATTTTTCTTGGTTAGAGTTTCCATGTGGATAGGCTAATTTTGTGTGTGTGTGTGTGTGTGTGTGTGTGTGTGTGTGTGTGTGTGAGAGAGAGAGAGAGAGAGAGAGAGAGAGAGAGATTTGGATTTTTAACGTAGCTTTTTCAGTTTTTCAGTTATATCGCTACGATGTCTGCAGTGTGGCAGTTTATAGTGATGTCTAGCACTGAGGCATTATGGCGCAGACGTGTAGCATCGTGTCCCACCCAGTCGCATTATCCTGGCACGAGGTCGACCAGTCTTAACACTAACCTCTTAATGCTGAGCGCCAAAACGACACAGCTGCTAGTACGATTTTTTAATAAGTCTTTGGTATGACTCGGCTGGGGTTCGAACCCGCGACCTCCCCCCTCCGAGGCGGACGCAGAAACTACTTTGGCCACCGGAGTGGATAGGCTAATTGAAAGCATGGTGCAAAGTATATGATGCATGGTAGACTTTGGATATAGACAATAAGTCTTCTTAATACGTGGATCGATAATTTTTAAATCACATGATAAACAAATAGAACGCTACATTTGTTCAGAGGAGAAAACTATAGGCCATTATTTGAGTAAAATGTGATATTTAATGCTGAAAACGTAACCAGTCAAAGGATAAAAATCTCATGAAAGAATTTAAACCACAAAGGAATATCAAGATTGACATGCCCAGAAAAGACTGGACCATAAGAAGTAAATCAAAGTTTTAAACAGGTTTTCTTGTCTTATCAATATTCAAATGCGTACAAACTTTATTTGAATCCCAACAAGAATATGCAATGTAAATGTGGAGGTCATTCATAAAGTTGAAATAATCCCTTCGCAGAGGATGATTTAGAATGCTGGAAATTGAATTTGTTTCAAGATTTCGTGAATAGAAACCAGCCAATCAAATTTTGGTTTTAATCCACTAGCAATAAAAGTGTTATTGCATGACGACAAAAGCAGGCTTTCATGAATACCGGCGAGCATAACTCCATTAGATGGCGACGGAGAGGACAAAGACCCATTATTACATGAGATCTAAAAAGTGTACTGGTACAAATCAAATTTGGTTGAATTACATATGAAGATGCGGAGTGATGCCGTGCAAATAAAAGAGGATGATTCGAACAATTAGGTATCTTAATTCCATAAAATAATGATGTAGAATCTCCCCTTCCCACTTACATGAAACTTATACTGGTTACGGCGAAGTTTGATATATACGTTGAAGGGATAAAATTAAATATGTGCAGCCCTTGTGCCAACTCAGTCTTCAAAGCTGGGGTTCTACATCTGCGGGCGTAAACAACACTGACAGAAAGAGCTGAAAATTTTTACCCAGGTGGGACCGCAAATGTTCCCTTTAGTGGCAATATTCTTTCGGGGTGGGGATGGAGGGGATTCTGTTTCGTCATACCACTTCCGGGATTACACGAGACTTCAAAGCAGGTGTACAATCCCAGAACCCTGAAGCACATTTGTTTTTACAAAAGTAAATGCATCAGAATGGAGATAAATTTCAAAATGTTGCATCAGAACGGAGACAAATTTCAAATGTTGCTTACCACAGTTACCTGTAAATCAAACATTCGCAGTTTTAGTATTGCCTTCTAAAACTTGCCATTGCTTATCAAAAACAAGTTATTGTAAAACTGTGCAAATGTCTTAAAGTTAGACCATCCAGCTACCCTAAAAGTAGTTTCCAATGGCACAGCATTAGCACTGACCTCCGACAATGCAGAACATCTTATTTTAAGGATGTGGTGCGTACAGTTCACATAGTAAATGCCTGCGCGTGTCATAACAATCCAGAGCCATTTTATAATGGTGTATATTTTGACAAATCCTTACTGCATTTCCTAACTGATAAATATCTGATTATTATTAAGAATCGATTATGTTCTGTTCTTTTATTCATGCAAAGCACCCAACACGTATTATACTTTATGAATGATAATCCTTCAAAACACCAATGGGATTATTCCCATCTGGTCTACGATGTTTTAATAGGTCATTACAACGTAACACGTACCCTGATAAAGTAACCTTCTATTACCAATATGTAGTAAATGCAATGATATCCTTCTAAAAGCTAACAATAATCCAATGATCCTAATGCCGAATCGTTAAGATGTTCAACATGGGCTATCTTGCTATCTTTTGAAGAAACTTCAACACTTTTAAAACGTCCCAAGAAACACAACACATTGCCTAAATGGCATTAAACATGCCTTCAAGGAACTTCATCACAAGAAAGTCAGCTCTCATCCTCACATCTTCAATTACATCGCCCATAGCTGAAAGAGCATTCCTACATGTACTGAAATAACTTGAAGCAATCTTCGACATGAAAGAAACTTGCCTTTTATCGCAATACACAGTCCATCTATATATCAATGTTGAATATTGTAGTTTAGTCCCCAGTCCCTAAAGATGCAAGAATGATGTCTGTAGCTTTCACTGAAACTTGTCTAATTCTAATATCGGGCTTGATAATCGACTCTCTATTGACACTGACTTCTTCTGCTGTGGATTAATATTTTTTATAAAAGGTAGGGTTATTATTGCTTCTCTCTTCAGTTGATTAATATTTTTGTAAAAAGTACGATTAATATTGTATTTTTCTTTGGAAGAATCGCCGGAACATATTTTAACATTTCTGTCAGAATCGGATACCAACTCTGTAAAGGCCACAATGGTGTCGCCATCGCCATTTACCCTTCATCTTCTCTGAGCTTCTAAAGGCGTTTGCCTATTAGGCTGACAGACTGATCTGCATATGAGAAAACTGAGACCAGTCTACCGAGAAAAGCATGAAAAAACCCAGTGAAGTATCTGAGTCTGGTGTCCAGGAGGCCTAGAAGCAAACAGGTCCATATTCTGTTGGCCCCATACGGTTCATAATTTTTGGAATATTTCTGAATCGAGCTTCGAGTTTACTTGTTCAACGAATTGTCTGAAACTAACATCGGCCATGTTACTTCCAGGTACATCTGCTTGGAAATTCCCTTTACTATTCACTATGACCGATCAAGACTGAGAAATTCCCATTACCATTCACTATGACCGAATCAATACTGAGAAATTCCATTTACTATTCACTATGACCGAATCAGTGCTGAGAAATGCCCATTGCCATTCACTATGACCGAATCAGTGCTGAGAAATACAGTTTACTATTAACTATGGCCGAATCAATGCTGAGAAATACCATTTACTATTCAATATGACCGAATCAAGACTGAGGAATTCCCTTTACCATTCACTATGACCGAATCAAGACTGAGGAATTTCATTTACTATTCAATATGACCGAATCAGTGCTGAGAAATACCGTTTACTATTCACTATGACCGAATCAAGACTGAGAAATTCCCTTCACTATTCACTATGACCGAATCAGTGCTGAGAAATTCCCTTCACCATTCAATATGACTGAATCAATGCTGTGAAATTCCCTTTACCATTCACTATGACCGAATTAGTGCTGAGAAATTCCCTTTACCATTCACTATGACCGAATCAGTGCTGAGAAATTCCCTTCACCATTCAATATGACCGAATCAGTGCTGAGAAATTCCCTTTACCATTCACTATGACCGAATCAAGACTGAGGAATTCCCTTTACCATTCACTATGAACGAATTAATGCTGAGAAATACCGTTTACTATTCACTATGACCGAATCAATGCTGATAAATAACGTTTAACTATTCGCTTTGACCGAATCAAGACTGAGAAATACCGTTTACTATTCACTATGACCGAATCAATGCTGATAAATACCGTTTACTCATCTCTATGACCGAATCAAGACTGAGAAATACTGTTTAGTATTCACTATGACCGAATCAAGACTGAGAAATACCGTTTACTATTTACTACGACCGAATCAAGACTGAGAAATTCCATATTTTATTCATTATGACTTTAATGCTATGAAGACTGCAGTCAATTCAAGGAAACGTCTGATATGATCCGTCTACGGCCTACTTTTAAAAAATAAAATAAACTACTCCCCAAATACGGAAAGATGCACATTTAACACTATAATATCAGGAATGACATTCTGTCTTAATTTGTCGTTTACTGGATCCACAAAGGAAGATCTGGCTTCATAGAAGAATTAATTCTCACAGTTTGATAAAAATGTCTCAGTTGAATTTTACATGTCCTTATACAATTTCTCGGTTGAATTTTACGTGCCCTAATCTTCTGTCTCTGTCTCTGTCTCTGTCTCTGTCTCTCTGTCTCTGTCTCTCTCTCTCTCTCTCTCTCTCTCATTTACTAGTGAGAAATGTAAGCCGTGCCACTTTTTCTAATTGATGTTCAAGTTTTATTGCATGACACCCCAGAATCCTGTCTAATATGCTTTCCTCTCCGACAAGCCTGCAAGCTGTTTTACAGACGCGACCATATTCTCTAAACATTCTTTTTTCTGATTATTGGGGGTATAAGCTGATTTGTCGGCATGAGGTAATAATTCCAAAGTGAATACTAAATCTCCTCGGATCTTTTTACGCACTTAATCCAATTTTCGTTGTTGTCTTTAGCTTAAAATAAATCATCAACGTACCTTACACTGGCGTGACCAATGAATTTTAATGTGAAATATACTATTTTGAGCAACGTGGTGAATAACTGAATTTAATTGGTCGTAAATTATATTGTAACAACTTTCCACGTCATACATTGGTTAAAAATTATTTGCTGCCTCTTGGCTATTGGTTCAGACAGCATACATACCTCAAATCCACCAATGCCTTGAAACTGTCTGGATTAACTAGTTTTAATGTAGTTTCTAAAGTGTCCTTATTAAAAAGGTAATATGTAACATGTCATTGAAATCAACAGTTTTAGATACTGTTTCAAATTGTCATAAAAAATATAACAAATATTGGTCCATTGGTTCACGAAATATTTATTAAAAATACAGGTTTAGTGATCACGACCTAACAATTTTGTGGAGCCGCGGTGACTCAGTGGTTAGTGCGCCGAACTCATGAGCGAGAGGGTGCGGGTTTGAATCCTACAGTCGGACCAGCCTGTGTTAGCAATCGTGATGTGTCCTTGGGCAAGGCAGCTTACTCAATTGCTTTGGCACTAAATAGCCAACTTGTGCTGCCATGGTATAAAGCAACAAATCAAACCAACTCTAACACTCTTAAGCAGAAGAGTGACATTTTATTTCACAAATATTTACCGGACCTAAAAGGAATGGCCACTTTAAAGTCAGTCTTAATTTTACAGATTTTAATGAATCAACATCCATTAATTTCTTACTGTCAATACCGGTGTTCCCGCGTTTTGCCAAATCAGCCAGAGTCTTTGCCACATAGATTACTGCGTTGGCAATTTATTTGATGTATGCATTTCAGTTTCCTATCATTTGTTTAGGCTATAGGCTTCTGATCTGTCCGTAAAATTGATGATTAAGCTTCAGTAAAACAAAAAAATAGGCAAGTGGTTGGCCTATTTATAACGGTGAATATTTCATTGAATCGGTCCTAGTCTCTTTCGTATTGAAGTGCATCATTTATCCTAATCTGCACTATCACTCTGCACGTCACCATGGCAACTTATACCCTCGCAGGCATCCATCTCGGGCTTGTCATTCAATCTTTCTACGTCTGCCCCTTGAGTCGCTTGGCCCACTCTGAATGCCATTTAAAATCGCCATACATCATAGAGTGTAGACTCTTTTGTAATCTCTCTTGTGCTAATACTACGACCAGGCACGTTTGTATCACTTGCATTCGATTCTCATTCATCCGATTCTCAAAGGGACATTAATTGCCATTATCTGAAGTCTTCAAAGCGGGTCTTTAACCCTAATTTGATGGAGGTGGCTTCGCTATTGCTGGCTCATCCAGACGTGCAGCCGACTGTTGTATGATCGCTTCCACCATCTTGAAAACATTCTCAAATAGCAACCACGGACAGCTATTGAAGGTCTGGACAATCTTTGATCAATACCATGCATCGTTCAATATTGCAATGTAGAGCGAAAAGTAAAGCCATTTTAATGTTTTGTTGACCCAAAGACCGATGATACATCCTTGCAATACGTAAATATTGTTAAAATATTTCAACCATAAGACAGAAATGAATATATTTATAGACAATTATTCTTTCCACTATAATGATTTTGGGAATTTTCACAGAAATATAAATTCTGCCTCAATATTCAACCACGTGCGTCCGAGCTCCGATGGAAAATATTTTATGGTGCAAAATTTTATTATGACACCGCTTAAAACCGGGACACAAAAGGTGTTTT